>JAFFST010014820.1:0-12943 GCA_022414735.1 Noturus placidus | reverse complement strand
ACTCTGCGCACGTTGCTTCTTCTAGTACTCAATTAATAGATCTTGTATAGTGGCACTACTTGTATTGTTCCCTGCTTGATATCACTTTGCTTGTAACTCTCATTTGTAAGTCGCTTTGGATAAAAGCGTCTGCTAAGTGAATAAATGTAATGTAATGTAAATGTAATGAACGTAGCGTCTGTATCCTCAGCTCTCGAGCGATCCAAAATGAAGCTGCAGAAGTGGAAAAAGTGTCAGAACCTATATCAGAAACGGCAGAAAAATTTTACAATTTCATGCTGTAAATAGTGTTTCACAGTGAAACATTCTACAAAGAACCTTACATTTAAATTTAGCAGACGCTTTTATCCAAAGCGACTTACAAATGAGACACACTCACACACCAATGGTAGCAGAGCTGCATGCAAGGTGCTAGCTTGCCATCGGGGGCAACTTAGGGTTCAGTGTCTTGCCCAAGGACACTTCGGCATGGGATCACCCGGGCCGGGATTTGAACCACCAACCCCACGATTAGTGGATTAGTGGACAACCCGCTCTACCGACTGAGCCACAACCTTAGCCTTGTAAGCCTTATTGGCTGTACAGTATTGGCATATCTTTATAGTTTAAGACTTTTAACTGGATGACATACTACACTCAAGGGATAAACTACAATTTAGAAGTGGCGAGATCGACACATTTCATGGAAATATGATTAAAACAACTTTTATGTATATCTGTTTCTATTCTATGGGCTTAATTTACTTATGATTGCATGTCCACTGAGTCTTGTTGAAATCGGATAGATTTATGAAGCGCACAGTACATGAAGGATATGAAGCAAGAGTGTAAAAAAAAAAAAAAAAAAGATATTAGGGACTGATTTTTCATCAATTTCACCATTTCAAAGTTACCAAAGAAAACAAAACAATGTCAGCAGTTGGATTTCCCAATTTGGTGTTGGTGTAGGGAATATTATTAGTGCACCGAGTACCACAGTCATAATATTATCATACACTGTGATTATAACGCACAGATTCAAAGGAGTTTAAGAAATAGACACAGCACATAAAGACTATATATAAATAACTTGACACCAATTTTACCGATTCGAATAGATCGCAAGTGTCATGCGCCTGTCACGCACCTGTTCTCTGTTCAGCCCCTAATCAGTTTTGGCTTCTTATACTGCTGTTTCTTCGTCTCATTACCTAATCGTGTTGTGCATTCGTCTGTCCTTAAGCGCCAAGCCTTGTTTTCCTCTTTCCGTGCAAGTCCGCTTTTTTGACTCGTGCTTGTTTTCAACTTTTACTATGGATTAACCCGGTTTATCGTTATTAACCTGTTCTTTGACCTTAACGTTCCATCTTTAAACATTTAAAGAACTAATAAAAAAATAATTGGAAACCATTTTCGTAACATGTTCCAAAGCTAAACGAGTATAACATCTACAGGCTAACATCCAGTGTCCTCGAGGTACTCACTGGCTAACAATATTGGTCAATTGTCTGACTTGGCTGAATAGTAAAGGATTTTATAGAACATAGACATTGATTCATGTAAATTAATGTAGCTATAGGCCAAGCTTTGGATTTCCCAGGAAAGTCTAAAACACATATTTAAAAAAAATCCACTTCTTAAGTGTAATATAGAATTCAATATGTGCGAATATCTCAACTTTTAGAGTTTAGAGAAAACATGTTTGGTCCTATAGTTGTCCCCTGTGGTACTCCATGTTAGGAACAGGTCTTAGGAACATCTGCTTGGTCCAGATGTGTCTCTGTATTGCCTCATTCCTACTTAAACCACTTAAGCAGCCTGTTAATGGGCTTTATACACAAGCTGTAAGAAAGTGATGACATTAGCTCACTTCCATGTCACAATTCGTAAAAGAATCACGACTCAGAGCTCATGTTGAGAACGTGTCTCCGGCATGTAATAATCTAACCAGAACATGCCATCCTGATCTGATTAGATCTGCTTTGAGCTAGAAACATGTGGTTTCATTGAGGTTTCAGCACCTCTGTGGTGGGGAGACCAAGCGTGACTGACTCTGAGCTCATATCTGACCTAATGCTCCTATTGCTTCACTGATTTATTGAATCTGGAAGCTCCATTCTGGTCCAAACAAACATTCATTGATTTATTAAATACACACTTATTCATCACTGGACCGCCTCCCCCCTTCTCTGCCAACTTTTCTTCAGTGTAATGACAGGGAATAGACCAGGTGGAGTAGTGTAGCTCCCCTGAGGGTTAAATACAAAGCCAAGAAAACTGTCATTCTGTGTTATACAAATTACACTAGCACTTTATATCCAATTACATTTTATGTATATGTAATTCACACTGACACTTTAGATCTGCACACTGACAATTCTAATTGATTTCCTGAAGTTTGTCCTTCGGTTTTTAAGATCTACCTTCCTGCAGGTTTTATATCCATCCTAAATCTATCACACCTGTTTTAGTTGATCAAGAACTTTTTAAGGCAATGATTAGATGGTCAGGCGGGCATGATTGTGGTTGGAGCTAAAGTCTTCAGAAATGGTAGATCCCCAGGAACAGGGTTGGTGCCCACTGATCTAAAGATAAATATTCACCACAAATTCAAAACTGTTGTCGGAATAAAATCCTTTTAATTGTACACAAGAGATCTACGAGAGTTCTGTATGCGTTTTTATGCATTTAGACCAGGGGTGGGCAATCTTACGTGGAAAGGACGGGTGTAGGTGCAGGTTTTCATTCCAACCAAGCAGAAGCCACACCTGAACCTATTGAAAGCCATGATCAACTGATTAAACAGGTGAAATCAGGTGTGTCTCCTGTTTGGTTGGAATGAAAACCTGCACCCACACCGGCCCTTTCCAGATAAGATTGCCCACCCCTGATTTAGACACTTTCACCTGTTTACACGGAGCAATTTCCTAAAGCAAAATGACGTCAAGGGCCACCAGAGAGCAGGAAATCTCCAGTTCCACATGATCTTATTGCGCTTGTGAATTCCACCAATCAAATAAAACAATCAGCTACAGTAGAAAAATATTATCTATAATCCTACAAGTTCCCCTCATTAAAAAGACATTAACACACACCTAGCTTCCGGACCACCAGCATCACCGCCACCACACACCCGTAACACTCTCTTAACTAAACATTCAACTACAATGAACGGAAAGGCCTGTCGGTGCACATATAGAGAAGGCCATTTATTTATTAAAGCCTTTTGATCTTTCCTCTAATCTCTGTGACGAGGCCCTGGGGAAATGCAGGATACCCCCATTATTCTCCTGTAAAGTCAACAGACAGAGAGGCCCATAAAACACTAAAAGCACTCACCTTTGATTCAAACACACTCACTTTAGTTTACGTTACAGGGTCTGAAAGGAAAGAAGCCCTTAATTAAACGTGGAAGTGAAAAATGAAAGGGAAATTTGATTAGAGGCTCTTTTCGCTGAGGAAGGAGAAGTAGCCGAGCCCCTCTGATCCTGCATTTGAAAGGAACACATGAGCAGTCTGATAAACATCAACGGATTAATTCTAACATAATAATAATAATAATAATAATAATAATAATAATAATAATAATAATAATAATAATTCAAAGGAGGTGGTGGGTTCAAAAGAATGTCCAAAGGGGAAAAAAATATCTAAGGCCCATATGAACTAGTTAGTCGCATAGCTAGTTAGCCTACTCAGGTGTAATGTTAATTTTACCATTAAAACTTACAACATAAGTCATTTCACATAACATCAAGCAGGAGGTTTCTTCTTTTATAACTTTTTTTGCAAATGTACACACCTGGATAAATATGAACTCATATAAGAAAATTGCTCATTTATGTCTTAATTAGCCTAGCCACCTCAGCTAAGCCAACTAGCTTCCTAAGCCATGTAATAACACAAGCAAGCTAGCTAACATTAGGTTATTTCTTTGTGTAAAGCAGAGCCAAGCTCAATAACAAGCTATACCTCATTAAGCTATATGAAGGTGAAACAGAGCTAAACTCCATCGCAAGCTAGTTAAACACGGGCTAACTGTTATGCCCAGGTAGCACACACACAACCAAGTCAATGCTGTCACTACACATCTCAAACACATCATATTCAGCTTCTTAATTGCTAATTAGAAGATGTCTCCATGATTTTTTTTTTTGCATAATTCCTCTGTTCATAGCTTTAAATAAACTTCAGTAGTCAATGGTAGAAGGGCGTACGGTGTAAACAAGTAGCCAGGGTTGCTAGCAAGATATCTCCCATTCAATTACATATGATATTGTGTAAAATTGTAGCCAGGGTTAGTTGCATGTTAGCTAACATGCAACTAACTATGATATAGCGTAAACAAGTAGCCTGGGTCATTAGTAGGTTAGCTAACATTAGACTAACTATGAGCTGATGTAAACTAGTAACCAAGGTCATTAGCAAACTAGCTAACATATGGATATTATATATTGTAAAGCAGTAGTCAGGGCTATTAGGATTTTAGCTAACATTAGGGTAACTATTATATAGTGTAAACTAGTAAGCTATGAAATAGTGTAACCCAATAGACTCTAGCTAACGTTCAACAAACCATGTAATAGCGTAAACTGTAGCGTAACATGAGGATAAATACTATAGTTTATAAATCAGAACCCAAGGTTGTTAGCAAGTTAGCTAACATTAGACTACCTCGGATATAGCGTAGATATTGCTAGCTATGGTCACTAGCACAGAAATCTTTGATAAAGCGAGACAGGGTGGTATTTGGGATAGGGGGCGAGAAGGTGATGATTAAAGCGGGTGCTAATTATTCACATTTGTACCTGACTAGAAATGTTTTCTGCCCAGAATACATTTTGCGTTTCACTTCACTGTAAGTACACTTGTCTGGAAAGGAGAAAGGAGCTGATTATGAGTCACTGTTCCTGGAGAAAGCAAGGAGAAAAGCAGCCATCTGTCTGTCTGTCTGTCTGTCTCTCTCTCTCTCTCTCTCTCTCTCTTTCAGATGTCCAACAGCTGTATACAGTCACGGCTGATCCCAGGCTTGTGGAAGAGCATACATATATCTGCGTGTCAGGTTTAGAAGGTCTTTCTTTTTTGAACAGAGGCCACCGTAACCACAGGACTGCTGTCCACAGCTCCAAAACGAGCCTATTCATAACGCCGTGTGCAATCCTGTCTCTGTTTTTGTCCGTCTCGTGGGAAACCATCGCACGCTTAAGTTATAAAACCATGAAATGCCTGTCTGAGCCTTAGGTTACACACACACACACACACACACACACCCAGTGCAGTTCTTTATTAACTGCTACATGATACAATACTGGTAGCATGATGGCTAACCCCATTAGCTATTTAAAGGACAGAGAACATGGAAGTAAAAACAGAACTCGAATGCCAACTGTGCCGAGTCTGCATATTTGTCCCCTTACTTGTTTAAATCAGCACAAGCCAAATTTTACCTTGACAGTCTTTCCTAAAATGTAACTATATGTACAGGGTCCAATTATTACATAGTACGAAACTTCCTTTCACACAATTACAGGATAACAAGTCATTTTTGAGTAGTATAAAACATGGACGCCTAAACGAAAGTGTGTTTTGTTAGCAACAAGCTAAGCTAGCTAGCTAGCATTAGTGATCAAGAGTGTATGGCGTATTTACTTTCTCAAAACAGAGAACTATACATTCAGTGTCATAGTGTTTAACCAAATAATAGGTCTGTGTAAGTAAAGACTACTATAAACACATTGAAAGTAGCGAAGTGATACTTTATTTACTGTTGACAGTGTGAGCAGCCATGTTGACATGACATCATATGTGGAACTACCAGACTTTTCAAGTAGGAATTCCGAGTTGATGGGGTGGTTTCATTGGGGTTTTTTCCTTTTCAGAGGTCGGACATTCCGAGTTCCGAGCTTTAAGGCCTGTTCACACCAGGAACGATAACTATAACGATAACTGTCTGCTGCTTTAAATGCTCGAGCTCTTTAAAGCAGGATGGATTCTGATTGGCTGTCAATGTGTTTTATCATTCGGCTGGGAAAAAAATCGTTCTGAAACTGATTCCAACGATATCGCTTCTCTGTGTCGTTACCGTTATAGCAGTGGTGTGGACTATTCTTTTATATTTTGAACGATTTGCAGAACTATATCTTTATCGTTATCATTATAATTATACATATCGTCTTTGGTGTTTTAGTCAATGGCAGCATTAGCCCTAACTAGCCAAGCCAAGTTATTTACAGGCCACACCTCCTAACTCAACGCCAGAACATTGTATAGCTGGGTTATGTCCTAGAGTCTAACATTTTTACTGTATATGTTGGATTTCGCATTAACGTGACATAAAACGTCACTGAAAATGGGTAGTAAAAAAATGAGGTTTTTCTTCTACATTTACATATTTAGCAGACGCTTTTATCCAAAGCGACTTACAAATGAGACACACTCACACACCAATGGTAGCAGAGCTGCATGCAAGGTGCTAGCTTGCCATCGGGGGCAACTTAGGGTTCAGTGTCTTGCCCAAGGACACTTCGGCATGGGATCACCCGGACCGGGATTTGAACCACCAACCCCACGATTAGTGGATTAGTGGACAACCCGCTCTACCGACTGAGCCACAGCCGCCCTGTGTCAAGTGCTGCTTTCCGTCTGGTCCAACTTGGTATGACAATAACATGATAATCACAACAAACTGGTCACAAACAGGAAGCGAGCACTTAGGGCGTGTGTGATATTGATGTTTGATGAACTAAAAAATCATTTTGATCTACAAACCAAAAAGAAACCTAAAGGCATATACCTAATAAAACCAAAAAAAACCCCCCCGAAGACTTACCATCATTACCACAGCAGCAACTTTCTGTAGAGTAAACCACAGCCGCCCCCGAATAACCAATAACCAAGCGGAATAACCATTACGCACATCACGTTTAAATATTAAACCTATTGAATTGGTTTCATGGTAAACTTTTCCTTTTAGGCCATTTCACAGTGGCTTTAGGTCAGCAATGTTCAATGGAACTGGGCACGGTCAGTACATAATATCTCCTCACACACGAAAAAGCAACATAGTGACAGCTGATCAGAAAGCTGGATTAGATTGTTATAACGCTTTTACATTATGGTTTGCGAGTTAGCAAGCTAGCTATCGACGCACAATGATATGCGAGATATAAAAAGGAGTGCTTCATTTCATCACCAATCCTTTCGTCCAACTGCCACAGATATTAAAGTAGATTACTGTACATGCCGATTTCTCAAACAAACAAAAAAGTCACATTTTCATAACAAAGATAAAACCCTATTACTAAGAATTAAACAGTATTTCCGCCATTTTATTTGTTTGTAAATAAATGTGATCATTTTGTGGGCGGTTTAGTAGCAAACGCGGCTGACAATCATTACCTTGACCCTCCTGAGCAGAGGCGCTCGCTCCCACTCCGGTGGTTACCATGGCGATGACCCCAACACAGGCCAAGCTCCTCCACACCGTTTCCATGGTTACTACAGCTAGTTTCAGTGCGGTACCCGTCCCTCCGTGCCAACATGTCTTCTGCCTGGTTCGCCCCACCGCTCACCAGAGTGACGCACTGAATTCTGGGGCCATGACACCAGCTCTGGGCATGAATGTGTGTGTGTGTGTGTGTGTGTGTGTGTGTGTATGTTTGAGAACAAGTATGTGTTCAACTTCAGCTTCCAGGCAGCTCAGCAGGACGTGTGACTCGTCTCTGTGTCCACTTCCCACAGCCAGGCAAAGAAATCAGTAGTGCTGAGAACGCTGAAGAAAAGACAAACAAGGCCACAGTCAGCGCCATAACATTGTACAGCACTGCAAGATGATATAACAGCATGAGCACGGTTAAACCATTCAACAGTATGGTTATAGTCCAGCGGTTACAGTTCTGGCCTAGTGATCTGAAAGCACCACCAAGCTGCCACTGTTGGGCCACTAAGCAAAGTCCTTTACTCTCTCTTTCTCTCTCTCTCTCTCTCTCTCTCTCTCTAACAACATACAGTTTATACTGTATAAACATTGATCAGCCATAATATTAAAACCACTGACAGGTGAAGTGAATAACATCGATTATCTCATTACAATGGCACCTGTTAAGCTCTGGGATATATTAGGCAGCTAGTCATTTCTCAAATATGTGTTGGAAGCAGGAAAAATTGGCAAGCGTTTGGATCTGAGCGACTTTGACCATGGCCAAATTGTGATGGCTAGACGACCGGGTCAGAGCATCTCCATATCAGGTCGTTTGGGCTTTGGGAGAATCCTGGGTCCTTGCAATCATGTGGATGTTGCTTTAACAAGTACACCCGTTCGTGGCAACAGTATTCCCTAACCACAGTGGCCTCTTTCAGCAGGAAAACACGCCCTGACACACTGCAAAAATGGTTCAGGAACGGTTTGAGGATCATGACAAAGAGTTCAAGGCGTTGACTCGGCCTCCGAATTCCACAGATCTCAAGCCCACTCTCATCTGTGGGATGTGCTGGACAAGCAAACAAGTCTGATCCATGGAGACCCCAACTCACGACGAACAGGACTTAAAGGATCTGCTGTTAACATCCTGGTACCAGATGCCACAGCACACCTACAGAGGTCTTGGGCATTCATGCCTCAATGGGTCAGAGCTATTTTAGAGGCACAAGGGGACTTGCGTAATATTAAGCAGGTGGTTTTAATTTTATGGCTGATCGGAGTATGGCATTTAAATTGACATGCTGGTTAAAAAAATCCTCTATGTTATATGCGGAAAAAAAGTATGGAGACATTCCAGCAAGCGCTCTTTTCTATCGTTTACGCCAAAACCAAACCAAAACCGAGCATTGGCCTTAACCCATGCAAATCATAATTACCACAAACATCCTTAACAGATACATGTCTGGAAATCTTATCCTGTCCAAGTCTTACTTCCAGTAAAGCGTTTCACTGTACTGTTACTCAACCCTGACCAGGATAAAGTGCTTACTGACGGTAGTAGCTAGAGGAATACAATCCACAACCATCCCGGTGTGTGAACAGTTAAATTCGTCATAGCTGGGTTTGACTAGGGCCTTACAACCACTGTCAATGAAAGCATTCTAGATACTTCCGAACAATCACACCAAAGTCTCAACAAGGTAAACCACACCAACTAAATGGGCTATTAATGAAAATTGGCCAATTTGAGAAACCTTGCTACTTATTACCATGCCACACGGGCCTCACAATTCCCAACACACAGTCTGAAGGTTCTTCGGAGAACCAGAAAAAGGGACTTTATATAAGGAGACAGGGAGGAGGCCTACAGCTGGTTACCACACATCTAACTACCACCCACTCCTCCAGAAATCATGGTGGCTCAATGGTTAAGATTTTCGGCTACTGGTCAAGAGTTCAAAGCAGGAAGCTGGTGGTGAGCTTCAGAACATCGTTCAAGTCAATTCAAGTCTGTTTGGTGTTAGAAGCAGCCGTATTCCCAGCAGTCTGGAATTGGAGTAGATGAGAGCGCCATCCAGAGGTAGGACATCCGAAATGGATCATCGCTAATCTACCAAACATGGTGGCTCGGTGGTTAATGCCTAAGGCTCCTAATGGGATGGTTTGAACTCAAAACCCTACACTAACATACTACCACTGCTGAGTTTGATCAAGTCTAATCTACCAAATGAGTTGCTCCAATTGCTCACCTGAAAAATACTGCAGCCATCCTCAGAAACCAGCAGAACCTTCAATTCTTCTTGAGGAGGCTCAGGAATCCTAATACTGTCCTAATAATCTTTTTTCTCCCTCTCTCCTTCTGCTGAGCTACACTTGATCTTATGGAGATACTAGAGATTCTGATCCTTTCTGCTCTCCGGACCGGCCTGGTCTGTCTCGGATGTCCTACCTCTGGATGGAGCTCTCATCTACGCCAATTCCAGACTGCTGGGTTTACAGCTTCTTCTAAGCTATACAGATTTCATATAAATCAATAATAAACTCCTTCAGAATATCTGTTGTTACCCAGATGAGGATGGGTTCCCTTCTGAGTCTGGTTCCTCTCAAGGTTTCTTCCTCTTAAACATCTTAGGGAGTTCATCCTCGCCACTGTTGCCACTCAGTGGCGCGCTCAGTGGGGATAAATTCGCACCTTTAATATCCGTATCCTGTGTTGATACTTCTATAAAGCTGCTTTAAGACAATGTCTATTGTAAAAAAGCACTATACAAATAAAATTGAATTGAATGCAGGTCTTTTAACGTATGTGGTACATTGTTCCATGAGTGCCAATTGCTTCTGGTGTAATAAGTGGCGAGGCCATCATATTGAACTTATTGCACCTCATAAGAAGGTGTCAATTTGGTCTGATCTTAAACCTATTAGAAGTGAGGCTGGAGTGCAGACTTGTGTCTAAACTGATGACCATCATGGACAATGTCTCCCACTCTGTCATATCAGATCAGGCTTCACGGAATACTGAACACTTACACACCACGTTCTTTCTTCTGAATGTGTTTTCATAAAACTCCTGCACATGGAGCCTTATGGAACTTCTCCAGAGGCTCGAGTGTTACACACTACACACTGCTATCAGACTGTTTAAATCGTCATTGGGGAATCAGGACTTTCGCCATATCATAACAGAGATTTATACAACAGTGATGTGTGTTCTAACCAAGCAATTTCCCCTACTGGATCAATAAAGCATACTCTCTCTCTCTCACTCTCTCTCTCTCTCTCTCTCTCTCTCTCTCTCTCTCACTCTCTCTCTCTCTCTCTCACTCTCTCTCTGTCATTTTTTTTTCTCTTTCTCCTCATGGACATTTTCTCCCCCCGCCTCGCTTATCCTCGTCTCCATCCTTTCTCACAGTTTGAAGGACGGGAGAATGAGAGAGCGGATGGAGAGAAGGAAAGAGAAAATGAGAGGAGAGATAAAGAAAGAGAAAGAGAGTGAGAGGGAATATGGAAACCCAGATGGCTGGCAGGGAACCAAATGCAACCAAAGGTAATCAGGAGCAGATGGGAAACAATTTGGAAATGGGATTGAAGAAACAAGTCGTCCTGTGATCTGAAAAAAAAAAATCGGAGAGAAAACTAGAAGGAGCAAAAGACAGGGACAGAAAGGAAAAGAAAGAGTAGGTATGCACTCTTTCATCCAGCTGGGATAACCATTCCTGATGAGCAAGATATAGTACAAACAATATGATGTGTGTGTGTGTGTGTGTGTGTGTGTGTGTGTGTGTGTGTGTGTGTTCCCATGCATTTGCACCTCCAACCCCAGGATAAATAAACCTTTTTTCTCTGTGATTTGTCTCTGCTTTGGGAAAAAAACATTGTTTTGGAAAGTTATTTGAGACTCCTGCACGGTGCTGTGCTCGGCTGCCTTGCCGTGTTAACATGTCTTGCTTTAAAATACTGCCTTCAGTGTTCCAACTTGCCGAACCCGGTGTACAAAGATCCCTTTCTCACCTCACATGAGGGAAAAAATACATCTCCCTTTATCTTCAAAGCACAATGTAACACTGAGTGTTCAGGCTTTAACTGAGGATGTGTGTGTGTGTGTGTGTGTGTGTGTGTGTGTGTGTGTGTGTGTGTGTGTGTGTGTGTAGAGGCCGGTGTAGGGGGCGAGTTTGCGGTGGAAAAGAGGTGGATGCAGGTTTAAGGTTGCCCTCATTTCCTTTGAGTGCAAGTCAAATGGCCTCAGTTCAGCAGGGAGTCTTAAAACACTAAGACGTCTTTGTCCCCCCTCCACCCCCGACGTTATACCAACTACAAATGGTGAAGGACTGCAGCGGGCCTCTCTCTCTCTCTCTCTCTCTCTCTCTTCTTCTTCTTCTTTTCTCCTCTCTTCCCCTTTCTTTCCTCTATCCAAACTCCAAGGGCTTTTCCTGAGATTTGCCACTTGGCAAAAAGTCCCTTTGGTTTCATTTCTTCGTGTTACAGACTTGTTTTATTGTGTGCACGTAAGACTCGCAGTAAGATATCCAATGGTTCTTATTAAGGCATTTATTTTCTCATCTTGCTTTCTGCAAACAAAGGCCCCTCTAATCAGACCTTCTCCTAACTTCGTGAATCTGCACTTGTGTGTAGGAGAGGCTTGAACTCACTCGTTTGCTCATACATCTACACAGTTATTAAAATAAAAGAAACAGCACTTAATCATATCAAGCACATGTTGAGTGATTAGCTACAGCCGGGATCACCTGCTAAGTCTCGCTAATAGTGAGTTCAGCTGAGAATTACAGCTATCAACTGTAGCTAGTTCAACTAAGAACTGTACTTAGAAACCAACTGGTGCCAAGAGATCCGACAGCTTTAGCTATAGATTAGCTATCGAAAAATGCTTGAACTTGCAGGATGTGTTTCCGATAAAGCCCTGAATAACGGTAACGGTATTTAGTTCGACTGAGAATTGCAGTTATTATCTAACTGGTGCTAGCATTAAACGGATAACTATAGTTTAGCTAGCAACGAAAGCTAGTTCAACTAAGAACTGTTAATAACCAATTAGCGCTAACATTAAACAGACAACTATAGCTAGAGTTTAGCTAGCAACGAAAGCTAGTTCAACTAAGAACTGTTAATAACCAATTAGCGCTAACATTAAACAGACAACTATAGCTAGAGTTTAGCTAGCAACGAAAGCTAGTTCAACTAAGAACTGTTAATAACCAATTAGCGCTAACATTAAACAGACAACTATAGCTAGAGTTTAGCTAGCAACGAAAGCTAGTTCAACTAAGAACTGTTAATAACCAATTAGCGCTAACATTAAACAGACAACTATAGCTAGAGTTTAGCTAGCAACGAAAGCTAGTTCAACTAAGAACTGTTAATAACCAATTAGCGCTAACATTAAACAGACAACTATAGCTAAAGTTTAGCTAGCAACGAAAGCTAGTTCAACTAAGAACTGTTAATAACCAATTAGTGCTAACCTTTAACAGACAACTATAGCTAGAGTTTAGCTAGCAACGAAAGCTAGTTCAACTAAGAACTGTT
>JAFFST010014814.1:69378-79378 GCA_022414735.1 Noturus placidus | reverse complement strand
CAGTGAAGTGAACCTGTAATGTTATAGCATACAAAGACATTCTGTAGAGTTGTCTGTCATCAGTTTGATGAAGAACCACAGATGGGTGTGACATATGTCTATTTGAATGTTACATCGAAGATAGGTGTGCACTCATACTTGATTATTATTATTATTATTATTATTATTATTATTATTATTATTATTATTATTCGCAGTGTGACATCATTAAGCTTACAAAAAAAAGGATTCAACTGTTACAGCTACTAGAGCTATAACATGGAGGAAAAAAAGTTCAACATACACGATTCATTCTGATTAAAGACGAGCGTAGGGAAAGTTTAAGAATAAAAACAATGTCAGGAATGAAGAGAATGTGAACCTGTGGAAAACTCGTGGTAATTAAACGCAGAAAATGTTGATGATAATATCGTACCACGGAAACGAGAGGTTGGTACAGATGGTGCAAGGATACAAAACAGTAACTATGGAGAGCTAGTCACTCACGGCAGAGTCCAACTAATCAGTCTGTACAGGAGGTTTTACAGGAGTGTTTTTGTGATTGAAGCAGTGGCTTTTTAAAATATTTGCAATGGAGAGCTTTGGAGAAACTTATGGAGACGGAGGGCTTTTTGTGGTTTTTGTAGAAAACTACTTTGAAACAACAAATTGGTGAAATCGCATTGACACAATATTATTTGGAACGGTCCTTCACTGAGATATTTATTAGTAAACGAGACCTTTTAGTGGTATATTAGTGTTCTACACACGTGACTCGAAGGGAGCTTTGGTTGAGCGCGCATCGTGATGACGTCACAAGACGTGTCTTGGCCCAAATCTATTGGAAATCGATGGCAGTTTTGAAAAATTGCAAGCTCCTGTATATATTGCAACTTGTTAAAGTTAACTTGATTTTGGGACTGGATATTATAACCATGGACATATTCGTTTCATTTTGTACTTGTTTTTTTGGTTACCTCTCGATAAGATTTGCTTTTTGTTTTGTTTTTTTTTTTTTGCCACGACGGATGGCGTCATGCACCAAGGATTACGGTGTCAACAACAACAAAAAAAAAGTTGGTTGTGATCCCTCACGTTGTGACAGACTGTTATAAATGTGAGTGAAAGTGAGGAAAGTTGCACAGCATTTCGTTCCTTTACACTACATTTGAGCTAAGGACAACTAAGTGGACCCCCGTAACGTCCATACCATGGTTACGCTCTTGACAAAATATACTCTTCATTATTGTTTGTTTGATCTGTGCAGGACATAAACGTGTACCTCTCTCTCTCTCTCTCTCTCTCTCTCCATTCAGCACTCTCTTCAGGACAGACAAGTTTACATGCTGAGGTTTCTCTGTAACATAAAAAGCGGCACTTATTTGTCTTATAAATTTCAAAAGCGAGAGAAAATGAGAGACTGATATGGAAACTTTTTCACAATTAGTGGCGAATTCCTGTGGTGTAAGAGGAAATCTTCAGGAGGAGCTGTTACAGAAAATGAATTAACTTGGAATACTGTAGCATTATGATTTCACGAACTGAGGCCCAAACCTGTACCAGCATGGCAACGCCCCTGTATACAATGCGAGCTCCATGAAAACAAGTTGTGTTAAGGTTGGAATGGAAGAACTCGAGTGTCCTGTACAGAGCCCTGAACTCAACCCCACTGAACACCTTTGGGATGAACTGGAACTGGAGCTTCCTCACATCAACATCAGCGCCCGACCACACGGATGCTCTCGTGGCTGAATTAACAATTCCCTACAGCCACGAACAAGCTGTCAATAGTTGTTTGTTGACTCCGCCCAGCCCGAGTCTGAACAGAAGCCGCACGAGTCGATAGTCAACAATCGATTTACAGTGTGGAGGTAAATTTTGATGAATCAGCAACTTAAACAGCAGAAACAGACGCAGATAGACACTATTAATAAATAACACAATCATTTATCAGACGCTTTTATCCAAAGCGACTTACAAATGAGACACACTCACACACCAATGGTAGCAGAGCTGCATGCAAGGTGCTAGCTTGCCATCGGGGGCAACTTAGGGTTCAGTGTCTTGCCCAAGGACACTTCGGCATGGGATCACCCGGGCCGGGATTCCAACCAACAACCCTACGATTAGTGGATTAGTGGACCACCCGCTCTACCGACTGAGCCACTGCCGCCCCAATCAGCTAATCAACAATTAGCTACAAAAAGACTTTATTTGGAAGGGCTACATGGAAACTAACGGAATATGTTGGTGCTGCTTAGGATTAAATTAACTTGACTAACTTATTTGTAATATGATAGATCGGTTGGTTTACGAACTAATAAGCAAGATGACAAAGCACTTAGTGTTATGAAGGTTCTGGGAAGCTCGTGTTAGTTTTAGCTTCTTACAAAGAATGGAAAAGAACAGGTACATAGAGTGAAGTAAAGTTGAAAGACAGGTGAAGTGAAAATAGCAATCATACTGTCGTTTTAACAGAGTAATGACAACAAGAATCTGCGATGCACATTTCTTCCACCAGGAGGTGTCTATTCACACTAGTCTTCTTTCTTTCTTTCTTTCCGCAGTAACACAAGTGTGAAAACATCCATCCATCCATCTTCAACCACTTACTCCTTTACAGTGTCACGGGGGAACCTGGAGTCTATCCCAGGGAGCATCGGGCACAAGGCGGGGTACACCCTGGACAGGGTGCCAGTCCATCGCAGCGAACAATCACATACACACACACACACACACACACCCACCCATTCATACACTACGGACACTTTGGACACGCCATTCAGCCTAAGTTAAAATGAAACCAGTCTTACATCAACAACTCTCCGTTCCCTGACAAGTGATTTATGGGTGATTCATGAGGGCCAATTCACAGGAAAATAAACTAGCCAATGATGGAGGCAATGTAGCTATAACCTTTATAACCTTTATACAGCATTTACAGTCGTGTGACAAAATAAGTACACCCCATGGAAATTGTTGGGTTTTATTTATTTATTTTTTACATATTTGGACAAGCAAATATTTGATCCTCTTTGAAACCGTGCCTGTGAACAAAGGTGACACACTCTCAAATGACACATAAAATTGACATTTTGTAGTAATTCTCATAATTTAAATGACCAAATTAACAGATTAGTCACATGGAAAAAGTATTAAATACACCCCTACATTTACCACACCTTCAAATCCATAAAATTAGAATCTGGTGTTCAGGATTGGGTGCCAGTGATTAGAACCTGCCCTTTGATATTGAGGAGTGTGGTGTCATCATGCCAAGATCTAAAGAGTTCTGCAAGGCCTTCAGAAGAAAAGTTGTGGAAGAGTCTTGACTTTTTTCTACATTTTTGTCTTCTTTAGCCATTTAGATGTTGATTTGTCCTGTTGCATGACCCAACTTTGGCCCAGTTTAAGCTGCTGGACAGATTTCCTTACATTTGTCTCAGGAATATTCTGGGAAAAAAAGTGGAGTTCATCGTTGTCTCGTGGACTGAAAGTTTCCCAGGTCCTGTGGCTGAAAAACAAGCCCAAATCATTACCCCTCCACCACCATGCTTCACAGTTGGTATGAGGTGTTTGTGGTGATACGCTGTGTTTGGCTTTCTAAAAATATGTCGCTGTGCATGATGACCAATCATCTCCACCTTGCTCTCATCAGTCCAAAGGATACTGGTTTGTTCAGATGCAATTCTGCAAACCTAAAAACTCCCCAATAAATATCAAAAAATCCTAAAAACTCTTCAATGAAAGACATAGTTGTTCATTCTTTTTATGATTGTGGTGTCATGAACATAAACATTTAATGTGCTTATAGAGGCCTCTAGATCACATGACAATGAGTTTTTACTGATCACATATGCACATGTACAATGAAATTCTTTTCTTCACATACCCCTGCATGTCAGGAAGCTGGCGTCAGAGTGCAGGGTTAGCTATGATACGGCGTCCCTGGAGCAGAGATGGTTAAGGGCCTTGCTCAAGGGCCCAACAGCAGCAGCTTTGCATTGCTGGAGCTTGAACCCCCGACCTTCCGATCAGTAACCAAGAGCCTTAACCGCCAAGCCATCACTGCCACTTGAGGTTTTCTTTATATCTCTGGGAATTACACAGTCTGACCTTGGAATGAATTTGCTGGGACGCCCACTCCTGGATTTCACATTGTTTGGAGATGGCCTTTATAACCCTTCCCACATTGATGAGGAGCAACAGTTGCTTCTCTGGACATAGCTGATGTCCTTTCTTCTTGGCATGATTTAGACACACACCTGAGTGTTCCAGAACACCAAACTGTCAAAAGTTCTGCTTTTATAGAGGTAGCCACACTTCTTGATGATGAACTAATCCTGTGCATTTCTTTAGTAACACCTGGCTGATAATAACTCTCTTAATTACAGTGGAAGTATGGAGGGTGTACTTATTTTTCCCCCACCTGGTTTCTGAATGTTGGTTTACTTGTTTGGGGTAAAAAAAAAAATGACTACATATTCAAATCTGTTGGGGTTTTTAAACCCGTTGTTGTTGTCACCTGATGTCACTTGCTTGTTTAAAGAAGTCGGTGAGGACCACACAATAGTTATTTAGTCGCTGATAAGTAAAAAAAGTAGAATAAAAGGAGGGTGTACATACTTTTTCCCAGTTTAGGGAAGAACCACATGGTTGTGTACATTCATTTAAATTAATATTTTAGAATCTTTTTTTAGTTTTAAATTACTAACACCTCAAATGGTGGAATATTGACGAACCTTTATGATCCTCGCTGACGTCGCTTTGAGAGAATTAGACTAAAGTTTGAGTTTTATACGTAAAGAATGTAATCGTGTTGAATAAATATGACAAATATATTCATTTTTGATAACTGAGTGGTGGTAATAGACTCACAGTTTTTGGAGCCAGTAATGCATGCTGTAACTTTCAGACACCACAGGAGGGGCAAAGTCATATTTTAGCTAATGGCGCCACTCAGTGGCAGGACTATAAATTACATTTTCAGTGACACATCCAGTATTGTTAATATACTGTATGTTATACAGATTCGCTGAAACTTTATTAGGAACACCTGCTTATTCAAAAAAAAATATATATATCCAATCTGTCAATCATACCGGCCAAATAATAGACAGCTAATTTTCACATCATCACACCATCATACCATCTCTTTGACTTTTTTTTTTGTGCCAGAAAGACATGCATGTTAGGCTGATTGGCGTGTCTAAAGTGTCCGTAGTGTATGAATGTGAGTGTGTATGTGATTGTGCCCTGTGATGGACTGGCACTCTGTCCAGGGTGTACCCCGCCTTGTGCCCGATGCCTCCTGGGATAGGCTCCAGGTTCCCCGTGACCCTGAAAAAGGGGTAAGCGGTTGAAGATGGATGGATGGCTGGATGGGCTGATTTGAGTATTTCAGGAGAATCTCCTAGGATTTCCACATGCAACAGTCTCTAAAGTTTACACAGAATGATGCGAAAAACAAAAACAACACCCAGTCTGCAGCGGTTCTACAGAGGAGAATGGCCAGATTGGTTCGAGCCAACATGAAGGGTCCGGTAACCCCAAAAACCACTCTTTACAACCATGCTGAGAAGAAAAGCATCTCAGGAAGCAACATCGGGTTCCACACCTGTCAATCAAGAAGACAACGTCGCGTGGTCTTTATCTAATTCATTCACTGTGTACAGATGTTCCTAATCAAGTGGATGGTGTCAAAATAGACGTATTTATCTTAAAAGGTTTGACCTTTTATATGTTAATAAATCAGCGTCCATTTTTACAGACAGTTAAGACGGATCACAGTTGCAGCTGATTCAAATGTTTGCATCCCCCATAGTTTACTAAAGGGAAAATTCAAGCTTTGATTCCATTGTAGAACGCATCTACGAACAAAATAACTACTGTAAGGCTTTCGAAATGAAATGTTGGTGTATGTTGACACAAGATGACGACGTGAGTCAAAGTTTGCTTTAGACCCGATTTGAAGAAGACATCAGACTAAGACGTCAGGAAAATTACAAATGAAAGGAATTAAAAATGTACCGAGGATACCAGTGAAATCTGGCGCAGAAGAAGCTATTCACTGTATATCACCTAAGTGATATTGTTTTTTCTCCATCCATCCATCCATCTTCAACCGCTTACTCCTTTTCAGGGTCACGGGGGAACCTGGAGCCTATCCCAGGGAGCATCGGGCACAAGGCGAGGTACACCCTGGACATGAAATTCAAATCATAAACCATTAAATGGAATATACGCCATTTTGTTAATACTGAAGTGTGAAACAAGCTAAATTAAATGTCATTGTCTTCTTCATTCTTTCCTATTGGCATGCAAACTTTTGCACTCGTTATATTGATCTTGGTGAATTTGAATGTCTGTATATGGATTCTAGCGAATCTGCTCAGCCAGCAATACCCTACTACACCGGCAATCAATCAGCGTTATTGATGAATTTATCTGCTTACACAGAGATGTATCCTAAGTGCTAGTTTAGCTGTGTCCAAGATTCAGAATTGAATCTTATGCTGTATAATACAGAAGGTTGAGTCAATTGAGGTCGGAAACGGTTATGACGTATCCTCCTGCCGATCAGGAAGTCGAGAACATCACGATGTTTCACTTGCTAAGCAATAATGATGGGAATGAAAGCTCTTTGAGTCTCAGTGAGTCAGGTCATTTGACTCTGCTTATCAATACGAGTCGGTTCCTAAACATTTTGTTCTCTAAACCGACAAAGATTCAATTCAACCATCATCACCAATGATTGTCCTTCTTCGCCCAAATGTGACTGAAACTCTTTCATGAAATCTAATTCTACCTTCCAAGCGAACAAAACACCAGTGCATTTAACAGCCTCCAATACGCAAACAGATCCTCCTCGTGTTAACACCCGAGAGTCAAACGTATGCCTCATTCAGGCTAATGAACAGCTCAGATGCTGAAAGGACATGCCCATGGAAGCATATTGATTACTTAGGAGTACGCTGCATTGCCTACATCTTATAAAAAGATAAATAAATGAGTCGGCTCTCGACCTTGACCAAAAGGAGTCGACTCAAAGATTCGTCTGTGATGAGTAGGAAGAAAGAGAAAGGATGATCTAATAACACAGAGAAAGCAATGAGGTCATCGCCACCTGACTCATACTCCCAAAAGATCCGTGTTTCCACTCAGCGCATGAGTCTGTGTGGGGGGGAAAAAATGAGCTTCACTTAATTTAGAGTTACAACAATAGACACAAAGAACATAATTAAAGAACGCTGCGGTAATGTGTTTGTTTATTAGAAGTAAAATTAAATAATAATCAGAGTACCTACAATTGATCTTTTTTTACTGAGTGAACCATACGTATAAAAACATATAAGAAATAGCCATGAAGGTGGAAGGCACCTGCAGAGTGGGCGTGGCTACAGTCAAGAGTGGAAGGGGTTTGGATTATCGGTGGCGGGCGGGGGAGGGTGGCATATGCAACTTGTTGTCTTTATTAATGTAAATATTTAATCTATTATCGTAGTCTCTCAAGTCATTTGGTCTATTTCCTTTGTTTCAGCCTCAGACTGACCCGAATGACTGACTTTGACACTATTTTGGTCCTTGAGCTGACTTCAGAAGCCTATTATCTGATTATTATTGGCACCCTGAAACACAGGACACACCTACTCATAGACATTATTCCGATTCAATTACACTACAACAGTAACGGTGCTATTCTAATAGCGTAACCATAAATCATTAGACTACAACTCTGCTTATACTTCTTTCTAAGGTGGTAAGGATTCCTTGTAAGCATTTGTAATTTGTAATCCTTCTAATGTGCTATAACTCATAATCCCACTTTAACACAGCGGTCAGTATTATTCTGCCAAGTGCTGTACGGGACGACCTTAATAATAAAAAAAAATCACCTGTGAATAAATCTAAAGCAACTCTAACATTTATAACACAATTATAACACAATTTTAACACAACCAAAATGTTTACATTTAAATATTTAACGTTAAAAGTCTTTTTCGAGTACTTTATGAAAATTCCTTTTGAGATGTTTAAAAATCGAAAGATAAAAATCATGATGTAGACTACATTTTGAATTTATCCAGGAAATTAAACTCATCATCATCGCAAATGAGAAAAACAAGCTTTTTATTGTCGTGTAAGTGAGACTTCAGTGTCCTTAGTTCGCTCACATTCCTTGGTAAAAAAAATGTAACTAATTTATTATCAGTAACCAAAAGCAGTGTGTGATTTCTTTCTCTTTTAGTGATTCTTACTTGCATTTTTGCTTCAAACTTGAAGGAAAACTTAACACTACAACCCAGGGGTGTCCAATTTTATTGGCAAAGTTTCGGTGTGGGTGCAGGTTTTCATTCCAGCCGAGCAGAAGCCACACCTGAGTCTATTGAAAGCCATGATCAACTTTGATTAAACAGGTGGAACCAGGTGTGGCTCCTGCTTGGTTGGAATGAAAACCTGCACCCACACCGGCCCTTTGCTAATAAAATTGGACACCCCTGCTATAGGCCATACTTTTGAGTAAAGTCTTTGAAGCTGTACTTTAACCTTTTACCTCTGATGGTTGAAATAATAGACATGTTGTTTTGCATTAAAGCCGTCACTTTCATTTTATACTCGCTGTCCCTTTGATCGAATTCAGTGCGCTGGAATACGAGGCAATAATTGTGGCACTTATTTACAGACCCCACCACGTGTGTTTACAGTCTTATGCATTTTCACGTTTACAAGCACTACAGCATGCTCTAGGGGTCATAAAAATGTGTTGCATCATTAATACTTTATCACCAGTTGCCAGTCCTGATGCATTCTGGGTGAATGTACTCTTGTTACTGAGATTATGTCAGGGTATGAAGGATGTGCTGTGAACTGAAGCCAATCTAAAGACAAATAATAATAATAATAATAATAATAATAATAATAAATTCAATTCAATCTAAGATGCTGAATGATAATGCACCTGCTTAGAGTACTTGTCTGAAATGAATCACGTGTTCTGCACTGAGAAGAAGTGTTTATATCTGGAAGACGTAGGGGAAAAAATACTGTCCTTTCTACCAGGATGAGGTTTGTTTTGTTTGGGGTTTTATTTTAAGAAGAAGACTATAACGCACCAAAAGCTGTAACTGTAGTCCAGTTGATTGTGCTGACGGTTGAAGGACATCTTCGCCATGTGAATGGCGCTGAAATTTACAAAGCAATCAATTCTTGATTTTTTTTTTCCTTCAACCTTTAAACTTGTGTGAAACACTAAACCTTTCCCATCGATTTATTTATTTATTTATTTATTTATTTATTTATAACTGTGTTCCTTGTGCTATAATACTGGTAATAATTCCACCGTCCATAATAAGCAGCGAGCCACCATATGACTGGATGTCCTCGTCACATGACTTCCCATCCCTAGGCTGTTGTATTCATACACGCTCTCTAATGGATGATGTCATATTAGGTCATCGTTACATATGCACACTGACTGAGCTCTGGCTGAGCTTCAAGGATTAATCACCTGTGATGTCATCGTATTACAGACAATAGTCAATATCACATGAAGCCCAACTAACAAACCTAGCGCTAACCTGTTAAGAAACGTGATCGGACTCGCCAACAGACATAAAAACAAACAATAAGAGAGAGAGATTTGGACAAAAGAGCAAAACACACACACACACACACACACATGCTGGGCAGAGGGGGAAACACTATCCGTGATCCATAGCAGATATTGATTTGGGTCTTGTGTTCCCAGTGGACACCATTAGTGAAGACAGATAACCTTTTGGACAGTCGGACTGTCACTTAGACGCTGCACCTGATCCAGCATGACCACACTCCTTTCTGTAACACAGTGAAGGATTGCTAATCAGTTAGCCAGACTTACAGAATATCGACCAAAGGTAGCTGGACTTAAGTCAGCACTATTTTTATACATCTGACCACTGGCATTCACCACTTATTACATCTCATATTAAATAAAATAATAATAAAATCCATCCATATATATATATATCCATATATATAT
>JAFFST010014814.1:43312-59745 GCA_022414735.1 Noturus placidus | reverse complement strand
GGAGGGGGGGGGGAGGACGCGGCTGTCAAGACAAAAGGCGCGAAAGTGACAGTGCGACGACGCAAGGTGGTGATGTGTAACTAAAATCAAGCTATTCATCAAGCTCAGGAGGAGAAGCATTGAACCCGGTCGGAACGGCGGTTAAAAGTAAGGAGATCCACCTGAATGACGTTATGCTATTGTTGGGCCAACAACATTCAAGTTGAAGCTGGGAGACTGAGGCTTGTTGGACTCGTGGTGCTTTTTTTTTTATTGTGTCTGGTGTGTTAATCTCATTCAGGGGTTTGGGGAGGGGAGAAAAAAAAAAAAACAAACCCAAAAACAGTTGTTCTTCGGGGTTAGGCAGGATGGCTTTGTTCAGTGCTCAGTGTTTACTTGGAGCTGATGAGATAAAGAGAGATGAAGATGAGTGAGCTCAGAGTCACAGGAGGAGGGTCACGCCCAGGCAGCCGACTCACCATCCATCCATCCATTCACCCATCCACGTGTGCTCAGGGGTCACGGAAGGCGCTCAGGCTTACGCGCATGCACACTTTAAATACAAAACATGCAAAATGAAGTCCGCCGTGCATGTGGACTCGTCCGCTTTTCCTCAACAGCTCCTACATGTTTCCATACTGGTTTTGACGGTTGATGTGAAGTGTGCCCTTGAATTTCCAATGGAGACGCGGAGGAGGTGTGGCACGGGGCAGGGCCTGGCAGTCCAAGTGCAGCACCGGGCTGTAAAGTGCTGATTAGGTGGATTTTTGTGGAAGAGCTTCCCATTTTGATTTGGTGCTTTTAATAGGAAGCGTTTCAGATGGTGGACACGGCTAGAGATGGGATTTGTCCATCTTGGGGGTTTTTTTTTGTTTTTTTTTTTTCCCTCCACTGTGGAGGAAATGGTAACAATGGTTTATTGTATTTATACCACTGACTTGTCCGCTTCAGCTGGAAAGGAGGCGGGTGTAAAATTCAGAAACTGCAAGCACTATGTGAATGCTCTTCTCTTTTTCTTCTTCTTCTTGTTGTTGTCCCCCACCCGGTCACATTTTTGTGTAAATGCGGATTTATTTACACGTCGATGATCAGTACAAACACTCATGAAGTAATCGTTACCCGAGCTTGATCGATGAATACGCAACGCCACTCGCCGCCTCTCTTCCATCATTCATTGTTCAGGCTGAGCAATGTGCTTGGAGTCTGAATGGTCGTAGTAAGCGCGCTCCATTCACCTGCCAAGTCTACTCAGGAGGGCTGTACTCACGCGCCATGCTGTCGCTTGACTACACACTCCGTCCAGGTTGTGTTTTTTCTGTAGTGGCTGCTATACACAGCGTGCCACGAGCCAGATTCACAACACGCCCCTCGGCCAGCAAAACAGCAGCGGCCTTTGCTGTAGAAGCATCCCAGATCACAGAGACGATCGATATGCTGGACACGAAGCGCCAAAAAAAAAAAAAAGCTTCTCTTACACAATACTCTACTGGAAGATATTCGGAAGGATTGAACAATGAATTTCTATTCGAGCTTACGTACTCGACGTGCACTCTGTGTAACCTTTGCATTGTGCCCTCACTTGACCTTCTCGTTATTCCCATAATCAGCAGGTCATAAATAGATAAAGTAGCAGCTCATAGAGAATACAGGTGAAGATTTCCGTGTCATGTTAATCTGCAGTGTTTCACTGCTGAAACCACTTTTCTTTTTCTGCCCCACAGCATTGCTTATTATTCCTGAAGAAGAAGAGGAAAAAACAAAATCAACCCACTAGTTATTTATTTATTTAACTAGCTTAGAATGAGCACTGTTCAGACAGTAGCGAGGAGCTCCAAGGGCCTGTTTGGTTTATTATGACAGCAGGAAAATGATACAAAAGGTTTATTAATAATCGTTACGAACACGGTCTGATGTTGCTAATGACGGTTTGATCAAATTAAACTTTACCGAAGCCTGGTAGAAACAGTGAGTGGAAAAATATTGAAACTATATGACAAACTGCAGATCTAGACGATCTAACTGGACAAAAATGTGGACAGGTGAATTTCCGAACTGTTCAGCTTGGCATGGAGTATAATTTCCTCAGGTGTGGATCTGTTTCAAGGTGACCTTTTAAGACCGTTTATTATTATGTAATGAATGTTTCTTTGGGGGATTTTTTTAGTGCAACATTAATATAACATTAAGGATGAGAAATCTAGTTAGACTAGACATGGAACGATTCATCATGGCCATCATATGAGAGCGATACAGGATGTTTGTTTCTTTTTCTCGTATCACAGTTTGTTAAAATGAGATTGAAATATTTTCTTACAAAACGCCAGAGAAATAGGACTTAGTTTGGTGCCTTAGAAAGTGGTTAAATATTTCAAATAAGTCATGAGTATAGTTACAGGCCTAATTTATGATTTTGATTCCTTAATTAAATAAATAAATGAACAGCTTCTTAATGAACATGGTGGATACTTGTTGATTTCATGGTGACAGGTGATTGTTGATCAGCGTCACTCATGCCACTCCGTTCACTTTGCAGGTTGTAAGATCAAGGCCTTGCGGGCGAAAACCAACACCTACATCAAGACCCCGGTGCGGGGTGAAGAGCCAGTCTTTCTCATTACCGGTCGCAAGGAAGACGTGGCGTTGGCTAGACGCGAGATCATCTCTGCAGCTGAGCACTTCTCCATGCTGCGTGCATCCCGGAACAAGCTGGGCGTGTCATTTAACGGTTCTCCGCCCGCCCTGCTGCCAGGCCAGACCACCATCCAGGTGCGCGTGCCTTACCGTGTGGTCGGCCTGGTGGTGGGCCCCAAAGGCTCTACTATCAAGCGCATCCAACAGCAGACGTGCACGTACATCGTGACTCCGAGCCGCGATCGCGACCCGGTCTTCGAGATCACCGGTTCGCCGGGCAACGCAGAGCGAGCACGGGAGGAGATCGAGGCGCATATCGCTTCGCGCACTGGCACCCTCCACGACCACAACAACGAGAACGACTGCCTGGCCACGGAGAACAGCACCAACGGTGGGCCGGAGAGTCGCCTACAGCACGCATGGGGGCTTCAGGGCGGTCAGCGCAAGCCACTCGCTAGCAGTTACCGCCAGAATTTCTCTGACGCCGTGTTAGGAGGTACCGGAAGTGGAAGCGTTGGAGTCGGTATGGGCATTTACAGCAAATCCGACTTCTCGACCCCTACCAACGGAGACAAGCCATGCTCTTATTTCGGTTCTGAAGGTTCCCAGAGCTGGGGCGACCCCGATTATCCCAAGCAGGTGGCCTACTATGTCCAGCAGCGCTCAAAGAGCTTCGGAGGTCTGCCCTTGCCCTTGACCAGACTGTCTCCGGGTCTTCCGGAACCTTCTGGAAACAGCAGTGCCGGATCCACTGGCATAGGGTCAGCCCATGCCCAGGCTCGACGTGCCCACAGCGAGCCCACCTCGACCCGAGACTGCATGACTTGCTTCGAGAGCAAAGTGACGGCCGCTCTGGTGCCCTGCGGCCACAACCTCTTCTGCATGGAGTGCGCCATCCGCATCTGCGAGCTGAACCACCCCGAATGCCCCGTCTGCCACACGCTCGTCACCCAGGCCATCCGGATCTTCTCTTAAAAAGGTTTTTTTTTTTTTGGTGCATTGGTTTTAAGTAGATATTTTTACCTACTTTTATTAGTTTAGCATTTGTTTGGTCAGTATTGGTCAGTATGC
Organism: Noturus placidus; assembly: GCA_022414735.1. NCBI lineage: Eukaryota > Metazoa > Chordata > Actinopteri > Siluriformes > Ictaluridae > Noturus > Noturus placidus. The sequence continues at coordinate 56,064 of JAFFST010014814.1, read as the reverse complement.
CCCATGTACGTCTTGCTTTTTTTCAGAAAATGAAAAATCAAAACGAGCAGATATTTTAGAAGACACTGCTTGCTTTACTAAAAAAAGAGTAAGAAGTATTTTCAGATTTTTTCTTTTATATACACACACACACACACACACACACACACACACACACACATGCATATATATTTTATAAACTTTTGTTAAAATGGGGAAAATTTTAACTCAATGTTTGTTTGTTTTTTTTTGCTGTTAATTTATTTTATTTTTTACTGCTGCTGTTTTTCCACATGAATTGCAATGTGGGTAGAAACAGAAGAAATAATGTGAATGTTTTACACTTTGTTTTCTTTTGGAAGTTATTACCATTATTAGAATTAATATTATTATTATATATATATATATTATTATTCTTATTAATGTTAATTTTTACGATTGGAAAGAATATAGTTTTACATCCCAGCATTTGTCTGCAAATAGACAAAGACGCTTTTTAAAGGTAAAGTAGATAATGACTGAATCTTAAGTCTATCATTGCACCTTAAAACTGATAGCTTGATTGTCACTGGGAAAAAACAAAAAAACACACACACACACACCGTAGTTGTTTAATCCTGCTTTGTGAAGATCCGGATCTGGAACACACTCACAGGACTTTGTGCATTCAAACACTTAACTTCAATAGCAAACTAAACACAAGTTGACACACGATAACGAACAGAACTACGGCTTTTGTTTGGTCTTTATAACAGTTTTGAATCGGTGTTTGAGGGATTCTGGGTTTTGTTTTACAAAAATTGCACACGTTCAATCTATGATACAACGGTGGGATGGGGGGGGGTTGTGATGCATTCTTGCTTTACACCTCTTGTATTGTGCAAATGAAAAGGATGTCCTAGTATTGAGCCATAAACTGATCAATCAGTTCAAACGTTGGACTTACAAAACAGGCATTTCCCCGTTTTTAATTTCATTCACGTTTTTCTCTTCAACATATTGGCTACAATGAATACCCTCACATTGTCATGTTTAACTTCTCGGCGAGCAGTTTTCTATCGTGGGTGCATGAAACGTAATCGGAACCTGAAGGGAAGGTGCTCGCTGATCTGAGCTTGAATAGACCCGCCACAAAAGGAAGAGAAAGAGTCTCAGAGCTATAGTAGGAAAATTATGCAGCTCCCCCAGTCCCCACATTTGCGAGGTGCCTGCTGCCTCTCCGTCCTTTATTGAAGCCTTTCATGAGCAGGTGTTTCGTATTGTGACCCAAGCTCTTTTTCTTCTTCTTCTTTTTTTTATAAAAGGGAGTGTCCTGATCCCACTCGATGCTTAACCGTCCCCTTACTAGGCTATAATGACCACAACTGCTCAGCTAAGCAGGCGTATTGTTTTAACGCAGCAGTGGGACGTTCCCCGGAGCGCACTCTCGCCAAATGAGGAGCTGGTAATTAGTCATGTGACACAGACCAGGTGCAAGCAACTTGGGGAAAGTCCGTTTTGCCACGGATGCTCCGAAGCCCCGTGCTGCCCTTACTCCCCCTCTGTACTAACCTCACAGAAAAGCTTCACTAGGTGCAGCTGGGGCCCCTCCCTTCAGCCCCCAACACTCTCTCTCTTTCTCTTGCTCACCCTCCCTCCTCCTTCTGCTCTCCTGCTCCTCGGAGCTTTAGTATTCCCACTGAGGAAAGGGGCCTCCTTTGTCCTGACGAAGGGGAAAAAAAAATCCCAAGTGCAGATTTTATTTCACAGAGAAAGAGAGTGCACATGATGGCAGGCTTTCTACGTAGCAAACAGTTATTTGTTCATTTTATCGAAGGATGCAGATCACTTTAAAAAATTGTTGCTTTGTTTACGATAAAAACCTGAACGTTTTATTGGCCCAAGAAGTAAAATTGCAGGCAGACGGTAATCTTTCACTCGCACTCAAAAGTTCAGTCCCTCCCCAAAAGAAATCGGCAGATCTGACGTGTCCGAGAGGGAGTGCAAGTCGATCGAAGTTGCCATGGGAGGTTTTTTTTAAAAAAAAAATTCTCGCCATGTGCATGACCATCCTGGTGCAACCACCCCAACTCACCAAACCCCCACCCAAGCCCAACGGCTACAGGCAGCCAATGGGAGCAAGACATCCAAGTCCAAAATGAAATCAGACAATTGATATTGACAGGAGAGCTGGGTGGACACGCCCCATTTAGTGGCTGCTGGAGCTGAATCAAATTACACACCCACCCTGTGAGCCCTGCACATCAACCTAACGGATTTTTGGCTGAGAGGATTAGAGCATTTGCAGTATAGGCAAGGTCTCCATTTTTGGGATTTTTTTTTTTTTTGCCCTTCTAAACGGGCTGCTGCGTAATATAGAAAGAAAGACAGAAAAGAAGGCACTGAGAAATGTAGTCCATTTGAAATGGGTCTGTTTTATCCCTTTTGGAGACTGCTGCCACACGTGTGGGACTGGTCGGGTGTCCGGGTAAGCTCACGAACGCTAAACGATAGCGCTAGTGGTACGTTAGACAGCCCTGATAAGTCTGTCAGGAATTTCAGAAAGAAAAAAAACTGATTTTTATTTAACGGGAGGAAACTGGTCATGAACGGTATGAACATTCCACCAAACAAACTTCAGTTTGTTTACAGCATTTAGACTTTTTAAACGTCAAAGGATAAACATCAGAATCGACTCTAACAGTGCAACACACGGGCATTACTATACAAAGAATTCAAGCTATGAAGAGCACTTACATTAAAACACTTATGTCTGGATAAGAGAGAAGCACCTTATATATCAAGACGAGCAGCATGTATCTGAAACCAAACAACTGGACAGCACTGTAGACATCTTATAATTAGTTTATTCTTTCTTTTGTTGCCGTTTCCAACCAAGTTCTTTCACATTGCACTGGTAGAAGACGAGCGAGTAAACAAATCTCTCGAACGCAATTCGGCCGACGCAGGTAGCTACGCTTCTCTTAAAACAACGTGCAAGGCACGCTTTGTTAACTCTTTCACGATCAGCGCTAAATCAGGATAAAAACAATGGCCTATTTGGAGGAATGAATGTATGCAGGATTTGTGTCTTTCTTTCCTTGTCAAAGCCAAAACTGCTAGAAAAATTATGCAAATCACATTCAGTGGCTTGGAATTTTTTTAGAAAACTGTGCCCGTGTCGATATTTTTCAAGAAAAAGAACAAGTGTATTCCCGACTCCTCATGTTGTTCAGGTGAGGGGGAATACATACTAGCAATAACAAACTATATTTTAACAACAAATACAACAATGCGTAGCTTTCAGAAGTTGTACAGAACTTCATATAGGTATTGCTTATTAGGTAAAAATAAAAATGAAAAAAAAAATTTGCAACATTTTCTTAAAACAAAAGCTTGCACATTGTCCAATACTTAGACATCAACCATTCCAGACTATTAGCGTCGTTTCTCTGACCCATAATAAATCATTAGCTGATTTTAGTACATACGGATTAAACGTGTTCACAGAGTAACTATTGGACAGCAATTCCGCATGTTTTTGTTTTGTTTTGATCGTTATTCCTTTTTTTTTTAACCCCCCCAGCAAATCACTGCAAAGAGCCAGGTACATTTCTAACAGAGTAGCATTTATTTGCTATTAAAAAATATTTGTATTTACTCAAATATATTCGGAGATAGCTATATCATTAAAATAAAAAATTAAAATAATGTGACTACCATAGGCATATCGTGAGAATATATTTCAGTATTTAAGCCAATTATGAAACTATTTTAAAAGTTCTAAAACTCTTTTGTTGGACAGTTTGTTTATATTATAATGGGACTAGTTATAATCCCAATAGAAGGATTAAAGTTTAAGTTAAGAGTGTTTATGGTAGCCAAAGAATTTAAATGAGATTCAAGGAAAAGAAAAAGTGAAAATATTAATATAGCGCTAAATAATGAGAGCCTTTGGAAACAGGGCAGTTCAGCGAACATACATATATTTTACATTATTGGGTGATGATATAAAATCTACAAAAACCTGTTACATCAATTCAGACCAATGGGTCATGATAATTACAATCCAAATAATGTTGGACTTCGTGATCGTGATGTTGAGAACACCACCAACGACGAGACGTTCCTTGCTATAGCTAATCGAAATCCTTGTGCTAAACGTGTTAAAACACGACAGGGCTACAGATTCAATCTGTTCATTTGGAACGAGAGAGGAAGGAAGGAAGGGTTTTTTCATTTCAGTGCCAACGCGTTGTATTTTGTGAAGGTAACGTTTAAGAAACTCTTTAGTTTTGGAGTAAGTACATAGTGGTAACGTGGTTTAATAATAATAATAATAATAATAATAATAATAATAATCCTTTTAGATCCATATTGGTTATGCATGCTGATTTATTACAGAGCGTTTACCTTTTTTATCAGTTCAGATCTGTGGATATAATAGAGCTACATGTTATACAGAGAGCTTTAGTAATGACTTCATCTAGTGTTTGAACTAATGACGTATTAAGATTCCCCTCCCCCTCCCCCCCCTGAACTTTATCTATCTATTATAGTATCTAATGCACAATTACATGGCAGTCACAATATTTCCATAAAGCTACAATCTAACCTTTTTTTTTTTTTGGCATAGTGTTGATATTTCCATCTATGGAATTTTAATTATGGAACTAGAAAGAAATCTCTGACGTTAATCCAGTTAGCAGGACTGCAGGCGTTTATCTATAAAACAGCAGCAAAGACACTAAATGCACTAAAGCAATTCTAATGCCTTGGAAATATAGACAAGACGGTGCATTTGAATGTAAAAAGAGAAAAAAAAACAGAAAAAGAAAGGGGAAAAAAACAAACAGCACTCCATCTGTGTATGATTTGCCTTTTTGAACCATCAGAAAGAGAAAAGCTTTACGTTTTTTGATGCCATGGTTTAGGGAAAGTCGTTGCTCCGCCGTATCTGTTTAGATTCTCCCTATACAAAGCAAGTAAGGGGGAAAGTCTTAACATTTTTCGTAAGATTCTATTTTGCTAACATGGGTTATTATTTCATACAAAGAGGGAGAGGTCAGTATCTGGATGTTATTTATGAATATCTTAAAATGAAGCAAACATATTTATAAGTAACTTCGAGACGTTTTGTTTTTTAATTAATAAAAAAGTTAATATATTTCTAAAAAAACAAAAAAAAAAACACGATGTTGATTTCTACTAAAATTAAGATTATAGAATTTTTTATTTATAAATAAGTAAAAAAAAAAGTTAGATAAATCCTTCGTACCTCTGACGGTGTAAAACGAGGTGGGCGGTAGGGGCTTTTACAGGATTATATTTTAACTTCAGATTTTCAAGCGTTAAAGATGGAATAAGTTCAGGAAAAATACAAAAAAAAAAATTTATTTTGTAGGATTAGGAGGTATTTTAGTCTCAAGTTTGTGCCTCAATCACATTTTAGCACTGCATCAACACTTGGCACACGTGTTGTTTGCCTGCTGTACTTTAACTAACCCCATACTGCTGACTGAACACAATCCTTTACTCCCTCATTTCTGGTTTCAATGTCTAGAATTTTATTTATTTATATATATATATATATATATTCGTCTGTTTCATTTCTTTCTACTTTTACTTTAAACGCTTCGTCTGTTTCGACTACAGTGAAGTGAAAGGGCGTCACAGAGGTGTGTGGAATGGAGAAGCAGGTGGATAATTGTGCATACACACATTTTTTTGAGCATACATCTACTACATTCTGGAAAATACTACTCCCCTCCAACCCCCCGAAAAAAATAACAGGGTGCTTTGAGTGTTATGAACAAAACATGAAATAAAAAAAATAAAAAAAAGCCACGCCTCAACTTCTCCGCTTTTCTATCTCCGTGTAATGTAGTAGATCTATGCCGATCTCAGTAAACACAGAACACTCATATATTCTACAACACAGTAGTTTGCATGTATCTTGTATCATCGCCAGGCTGGATAACGGTACTAAAAATGTTTTTTTGTTGCATACAAGTGAAGGCTTTCTGTACACACTACACTAAAGGGCTGATGAATACTTGGTTGTGTATTTATTTTGTTTGGGGTTTCTTTTTTTTTTTTTTTTGTTTCTGCTTGTAGATTTTCATCACTGACAGGAAAACACACACATAACAGCGGACTGTTATGTTTTTAAGGATCGCCTCAGCTCTTACATGGTGAAATTGTATCTCGACTGTTTTGACTTCATAATGGCAAAGCTAATTGTGTAGCGTGGTTTGATTTGTTTCAGTATGATAGTGACACAAAGGGCGGGGCGGGGGTTTAAGGGGGTGATCATGTTCTTTTTCGGGCTTGCTTTGGATTGGGTAACTCCGCTCCAACGGTCTGTCTTTTGGTAGCTTTCAGAATCTTCCGACTCAGTAGAAAAGTTAAAAAAAAAAAAAAAAAAAAAAAAGAATAAAAAAAATAAAAAGTGTTTCATATTAATAAACTCATGTAGTGGTCTTAGTGCATTAGTTTGGACCGGCATCTCCTGCTCTAAGTGTTTAGGTTCTTGTTGGTGAGTGAGAAAGGTTCGCCATACCATAGGGTTCGTTTTTTGGCTAGCCAATACTTCAAAAAACCTTGTTAATTTTCTTTTTTCAAAACCTTTGGTCGTTCATACGGTGCCCACACGAGGCATACAATTTTGCAGGTTTATTTCTTAGCACAGGTTCCCTGTGAGTTAATTTTTGTTTGTTTGTTTTTATATTTGACCAATGTATGTATACCATACTAGTTTTTTGTTATTTTGTTACTTTCCAAACATGTATTGTAAATGTTTCTAATAAAAATCAATTTAATAATCTTGATGAAATCTTGATTGAAATCTCTGATCAGACACCGGCGTTAGACCGACGAGGCAAGCGGCTAAAAGCAAACACAATATATTTATATTATATCCAAATATACACATTTATTCAGCAACAAAAATTCCCTTCTTACATTTCATCCCTTCGTATATGAATGCCACAAATGTTAGAGAGAGAGAAAAACAAAACAAAAATGACGCCACTTTTTAATTTCACTTTTGGGTTCATCTCATGAAACCAGAACAAGATGAAAGCTCCCAAGGAGATCTGTGTTTTCCCCTGGTTACTAGACCATCGTTTAATTTAGCATTTCCAATTTGTTTTTGGTGCAATAATGCAGTGTTTAATCTAGGAACATTTTCCCTTTTACTTGGTGAAAAAGTACTGCTGGTTCTGGAGGATTTCTAAAAATGCATAAAACACCTTGACATCAAATTTAAAAACATGTCAGCGATGACCACTAAACATCACAGGTTCTTCACAAACCCGTAATGTAATTAAAACTCTCTTCCTAATTGACGTAAACTGAAAACTGCACTAGAACTACAGACAAAATGACCTTCCCCAGAGCTCTATCTTACCTTGATACAGGGACAAATCTGACCTACCATGACCTCCATTTCACCATGACACCAATCAGGGAGAAAGGGACGGAGAACAGAGAAACAGCGTGAGAGATGGGACACAATTAACAGAGATCCCGGAGGGTATGGCTTTCTTCGGGTTACATACAGTATATTATAGGGATGGGCAATGAGGACTTCACTTACAGTAAGACAAGCCCCTTCCAGTTCACCAGAAACTCCTCAGTGAGCAGCTCAGCGTGCCACTGTTGCTCAGTCCTGCAACATAATCCGTCCATGTAAAGGGATGAGCTTGCCTCTGCCTTCCTGTTTCATACCTCCGTCTTAGTCCAGGTTAAATGACTCACTGATAAAACAGCACCTAGAAATACCTCTAAAGCAAAGCTGATCCACTCAAACATTTTCTTTTTAAAAAATCACTTAAAAGGAAACCGCAGGAAACCCCCCCCCCACGTTTTTCTTAAAAATCAAACAAACAGAAAAAAAAAACAGACACTTGATTAATTCACGTTACGCTTTACTCAACCCTGGAGAAAATACAGTTAAATCAACCCTTAAATATCATAAACAGACCAACAAACACCATCTAAATAAAACGTGCTAAAAAAAACAACAACAAAAAAAACTCCACAGGCTATCAGGATGTGAGCTCAACAGTGTCATCTCAGATATTTCAATACATCAAATAAATAGAGGGGTTCTTTTTTTCTCTACTCGAGTCATCGTACAAATCAACAATACAGGCAGACGCAGCAGACACAGAGATTAAGTCGATTTTTGTTTCCCCCCCAAGGATCCACTGAGGGGAAAAAAAAAACAAAAAAAAACAGGAGGAGATCGCTTCCTCCAGGAGACCGTTTGATAAAAACTAGACCTAAACAGTGTGTAGTGGTTAAAATAGACATCATTTCATTGTAGCACCCTCTTTCCATCTGCATAGGCTTGAGCACGTTCTAAGCACTAACCGGTGATATGAATCGTTACTTCAGCAATACGTGCAAAGACATAGTCACCTAATGCTGTTTCTAATTAGCGTAAAAAAAAATTTAAATAAAAATAAAAAAAGACATTAAATAAGTCTGTGGAGAAAAAAAAAAACCAAACAATTCTTACTTTTTACTTTGGTCCCCATGTTAAAGCTTAACTTGTTGAATTAGGGCTTAGCCGATAAAGCCTACTGAATGTGTTATTAAGGGGGGGGATGGGGAGTGGTCTTAATGTGCTTGACAAACAAACTTTGCAACCCCCCCTGGTCAGCCTTATGTCGGTTTTTACCCATAATCCCATTGTGCTGTGGCGGCTGCTTAGTTGTTCTGGCAGCAGGCGCCTTGCTTGGCCGAGCTCTGTGTGGGCTGCACCGTGATGGGCACGACTTTAGAGTTGGGGGAGAAGTCACTGTCGCCGCGCCCCGAAATTTGCCTCTGAGACACGATGCGGTAGATTGCTGAAAGAAAAAAACGCATGGATACGTTACGCTGAAACGCCATGATAGACGGGAAAATAAATGACTTCAGTGGAGAGATTAATATAGAACTCCCGTTCACAAAACAAACACGAAAAGCACATTTTCGAAATTATACAGGCTTATTATACACAGAGCGACGGCTTATTGGACCTGGAAAAGGGTTCAGTTCAAGTCTGTAGCTTGGAATCTGCTGCCACCTAATGGCAGAAATATAATCGAACTCCAGGATCAGGGGCGAAAGATTTCTGTCCTGCAGGGCCAACGTACTGTACTGTGGTCAACATTTTTTAAATGAATTTGTAGTCTGATTAGAACTCACAATCTGCCATTTAACCAAAATAAAACTTAGTGAATAAAGGACATTCTCCACTTAATCCATCTATTATTCTCTCATTTGTACGTCGCATTGGATAAATGCGTCTGCTAAATGAATAAATGTAAATAGCAAAAATACTGCTGTGTCTTCTAACTAGAACTAAATACAACAATTACTGCGCTTCAAATTTTTGGAATTTCATGGTTTTCAGAATAAATGTGTCATAAAATATGATCTCATCATCCAAGTCAGGGAGTATTGACAAATATAAGGTGTCTAAAATAATAAATTCTGATCCCTCATGTCTTTATTGAACACACTCATTCAACATTCAAAATGGCAGTGGAAAAAGTAAGTGAACCCTTAGAATGAATAATTGGTTGACCCCTCCACTTGGCAGCGAACACCTCAACCAGGCACTTCCTGTCGCTGTGGGTCAGACCTGCACTTGGTTCAGGAGGAATTTTAGCCCATTCCTCTGGCAGAACTGCTTTATCTCAGTCATATTCTTTGGACTTCTCGTGTGTATGGCTCTCTTCAAGTCATTCCATAGCATCTTTATTGGGTTGAGGTCTGGGCTCTGACTCGGCCACTCCAAAAGGTGGATTTTGTCTTTCTGAAGCCGTTCTGTTGTGGACTTGCTCTGGTGTTTGGGGTCGTTGTCCTGTTGCATCACCCAGCTTCTACACAGTTTCAGCTGACGTACAGACGTTCTCACGTTATCCTGAAGAATTGCCTGATATTCATCTTCCACTCGATGATTGCACGCTGGCCCGGCCCTGATGCAGCAAAGCAGGCCCAAATCATGATGTTTCCTCCACCATACAGTACGGTTGGGATGATGTTTTCATGATGATATGCCGTACCCTTTCTACACCAGATGTAGTGCTGTGTGGTTTTTCCAAATAGTTCAATCTTAGTTTCATCAGTCCACAAAACATTTAACCCAATACCGCTGTGGAGTGTCAATGTGCTCTTTTACAAACTTCAGGCGTGTAGCAATGTTCTTTTTAGTAAGCAGTGGCTTCCTTCGTGGTGTCCTGCCACAGATACCCTGCATGTTCAAGGTTTTACATATTGTAGACTCATGAACACAGATGTTTGCCAGTGCCAATGATGCCTTCAAATCTTTGGCTGTCATTCAGGGTTGTTTCTTTACCTCATTGATGAGACTTCGTTGTGCTCTTGGTGACATTTCGACAGGGCGTCCACTTCTTGGTAGAGTAGCAACAGTCCCATAGTGTCTCCATGTGTAGAAGGTTTAGAACATGTGTAGAACTGTAGACTGGCGAATTTCTAAAGTCTTTGCAATCACTTTGTGACCTTTGCCAGCTTTATGTAAATCAATAACTCTTGATCGTAGATCCTCTGAAAGGTCTTTTTGGCGAGGCATGGCTCACATAAGCGTGCGCTTCTTGTGCAGAGCAAACTCCAAAAGTTTGAGGGGTTTTTATCAGTCAAAGGAGCTGTAGTCCACACCTCCAGACTCATTTTCTTACCGAGACTCCAGGGGTGACCCCAAGTAGCTTTTTCAAGGTCATTAACTCAAGGGTTCACATACTTTTTCCACAAACACTGAGGTTTTTTTGGTCGTTCTCAATAAAGACATGAAAGATCCGAATTGTTTTGTGTTATTATTTTAGACAAATTTATTCAGAAAACCATGAAATTCCAAAAGGTTCACATTTTTTCTTGCCAATGTGTGTGTGTGTATGTATGTATGTATGTATGTATGTATGTACATATATATATATATATATATATATATATACACACACACACACACACACACACACACACACTTACATACACACACGGTCAAAAGTTTGGAGACATACGAAATGTTTCTCATGATCTTAAACCTTTTGGTCTGAAGGTGTGATTAAATGTGTGAAATCGGTGTCGTAGACAAAAATATAATCGTGCCGACGTTTTCATGTCTTTCGTTAGAAAACTAACCTTTTTTTTTTTTTTTACAAATAAATATTGTTTTAAACATGCGACTCCGAGAGAAATATTCCGATATGAGTCCAGAGTCGGTGGGAACGAAGCACCTCAGGGAAATTCCTCAAGAAATCGATCGAGAAAACGCCAAGAATACATTTCTGGAAATTCTCTGCGAAAAGAGCGTCGACTTTGAAGACAATAAAATATTAAATTATTTTAGATTTTTTTTTTTAAATCACAACATAATTCCTATAGTTCCATTTGTGTTACTCCACATAATATAAATAAATAAATAAATAAACATTTTGGGATTGTTTTTGTTTTCTGGTTAAAGGACAGAAAGGTCCACTGTCCACCTGACTTACTGAGTGACTAGTAAACTAATTACCACTGCTGGTAATAATCTGGTATTTTAAGGCTGCTTTCACACACAGTGTTTTACATGTAACTCTAATGATCAGGACACTGGGACTGGGGCTCGCCTGGGGAGCAAGTGAGAAAAAAAAAAAAAAGAATAATAAAAATACGAGGATATTTATGACATGAAGCATTGAAGAAATATTTCATTGGCGGTATTCCGAATTTGCAGCGTACCTAAAAACACTGAGTCTAATTCTTGAGACCAATCACCGGTACATGATGTGACGCGTCACTTTAACTGTGACGCAACTGTACGCACAGTCGAGTCGCATGAGCAGCTCAAATGGTTTTGATTTCCTGCCCCTAAAACTGCAGCGAAGGCAAAACGTCCTCCTCATCACCAGCGTTACAGCAATCTGCATTACTGATAATTATACATCTATTCTAGAACGCAAGCGAGGCTAGTTATTTAGCTGATACTAACTAGGTCTGGTAAGAGCGTTGTTATACTTCCGTCATGTGAGCTGCTTTTTTTTCTCTCATAAAATAATCACAAAGTGCTCTGGACAAAGCTATTTCTGGGTTTTTTTTTTTTTTTTTTTAAAGTGTGAAAGCAGCTTATACTCATTTAGTGGAAGCTTGAATCCACTGCCCCTGACCTGGAGTTGTGCGCCTTTGCCCTTTTCGTCTTGTACAGCTGATGCCTAGTACGATCGGCCTTACCTGTCAGAATGGTCTGGAAGGCGAGCTCTACGTTAGAGGAGTCCAAAGCAGAAGTCTCGAGGAAGGAAAGCCCGTGTTTCTCTGAAAGACAGAAATCACACAGCAGACTGAAATCATAAAGTTATCACCAGGTGATGGACACTAAAAGAAATGTGTCTGTGTTTGTTTAAAAACAACAACAACACCACCTTTATAAATCATGATCCAGAACACCTACAAGCACAAGTGATGCATCTACCTTAAAACGTTGAGCTGTTTGATATAAAAATGCTGCACGTGTGTGTGTGTGTGTGTGTGTGTGCGCGCGTGTGGTGCTGAACTGCTTTAATGTTCCTTTATGCTTTCAGCATGCAGCCGCTGTGAACAAAAATGTGTTTACAAAAAGCTGTTGTTCTCTCAGATGAAGAGATACCCAGGGAATAATTAGTATGGAGTAATTTAGTGAGAATAGTAAATATATACAAAACTGTCACGTTGTCTATTTAATACCTGGCCATCGCCATTTCCTCCTTTTCCATTAACAAATTTGAACATATAATACAAATACAGTGATTGTGTGCGATTATATT
>JAFFST010014814.1:30844-38344 GCA_022414735.1 Noturus placidus | reverse complement strand
TGTAACTACATAATAACTCATACGGATTAATCCGATGTTAAACATTATCCAGTTTGCATTTAATTACACAGAAATTGCCATGCTTAGTGGTTAGCACGTTCGCCTCACACCTCCAGGGTCCGGGGTTCGAGCCCCGTCAGGGCCATGTGTGTGTGTAGTTTGCATGTTCTCCCCGTGTGTTGGGGGTTTCCTCCGGGTACTCCGGTTTCCTCCCCCCAGTCCAAAGACATGCATGGTAGGCTGATTGGCGTGTCCGTAGTGTATGAATGTGTGTGTGAGTGTGTATGTGATTGTGCCCTGTGATGGACTGGCACTCTGTCCAGGGTGTAACCCCGCCTTATGGCCGATGCCTCCTGGGATAGGCTCCAGGTTCTCCGTGACCCTGAAAAGGAGTAAGCGGTTGAAGATGGATGGATGGATGGATGGATGGAGAAATTGCCATGTATTTATTTCCTGAAGGAATTACAGACGCAATAAAGCTGATTTTAGAATATGCTTAAACCCTGGAATCGTTTTTTTTTTTTTTTTTTTTCAATCAATAATTAGTAAAAAAAAAAATAATAATAATAATAATAATAATAACAGTAAAAGGTATGTAAAGGTACAAGAACGAGGAACGCAAGTCTGGGCATGGCAATGATTCGGTACAACAGATCAGTAGAAGATCTTTTTATTATGAGTCATGTCGAAATTATTTTATTTTATTTTATTTTAACCCGGCACGTCCACACTTGGATACCTCACTCAAGTATGCCATATGTGGTTCATCCCTAAAACTGTTGAAACAAAGTCAGAAGCACATAATAATACACAATGTCTTTGTATAACGCTATAGCGTTACGATTTCCCTTCACTGGAACTAAGACGAACCCAAACCTGTTCCAACACGACAATGCTCCTGTGCACAAAGCGAGCTCCATGAAGACGTGATGTGTGAAGACTGGAAGAAGACAGAAGAACTCCAGTGTCCTGTACAGATCCCTGACCTCAACCCTACTGAACACCTTTGGGATGAACTGGTGTCTCCTCGCATCAACATGAGCACATGACATCGACCTCGACCTCACTAACGCTTGTCGAAGATAAAAATCAACCTTTTTAGCCCAAGTCAAAAACTTCACGACAGAGAGTTTAGTAGATGTCAAAAAGTAAACTTTATTGGAAACCAACAGAGTGTGACTGTCTGCAGAGAGCCTAATTTCTACATACACATGTCTTTAAATACCCCCCTGACGCAGTAACACTATCCCTAGGTATGGCATTCAACTTTTGTTTCTAGACCAGACCAATCACCATTGTCTTAACTAATTATTCACACCCATAGGATACCTTATCAGTTGTATGATCTTTAAGAGTTTTACCAGACCTGGGTTTTTATTGTCGTATTTCTCCTTATAGCCTCATCCTGGTACTCATCACTTCTGTTGTCACTTATCTGTTGTTGTGGGCTTTGTTTAGAAACCCAGTTCTGGAATGTGTCTAGTTTATTACCACAGAGTGAATTTGCTTTAGACAACCACAAAGCATCTAATTTATCCACTTAGAACACCGCCTGTTGGAAGTGTTTTATAGTTTTAGATTATGCTCGCTGCGCAGAGAGGTACAGACTGCCACAGAACTCAATCCGCACTCAGAATACAACTTGATCAAACATTGTTCTATGGATTTAGATCATGCTTAAAGTAGTAACTTCATTAACATATCCAAAAGTGAGTTATACATATTGAGTACACATCATAGATGTTTTCTATGTATATTTACTATACGCTCTTGTTCATTTGTGAATGAACACGAATCCCCACATTCTATTCTTTATACAGCGCCACCAATTCAAGGCTTATTGTGTATGTAAAAGACTGGGTGTAATTTTCGATCGTGCTGACCATGAAATATTTTTTTTAAACCAATAAGGAACGTTCCGATGTGATTCAAATATCAGAAAAAGAGGACTCTAGTGTCTCATGGGCATATGTAATCAATTTATTCATCATTATCGCTTACAATCCACTATATCGTATTTGATTGATATATCCGTATTAAAAGAAAACTCGTGTCCTTATTATAATAATATGATATATAATAAAAAATGGGTGAAGATTGAAATTCGTGAAATGTAGTGTGTAGTTTAACAACTTTTAGTGTACAATAATATTTTCAATACGTCACATTTATATCGAACAGTCATTTGAAATTAATCCTAAAGGGTGACTTCAGACAGTTAAGACACAGCTGCTACATGGTGACTATTTCACAAATAACATCGTTTTCATAAAAGTAATTGCTAAAAAAAAAAATAATAATAATAAAAAAAATTGCTAGCATGCATGTAAGAAAAGACAGGAGAAACATCTAAGAAAGCAATTTAAGCCTAAAAAACACGCACAAGAATACTCTCGTGATAGTAACACCGAAGTGACACCCCACAAAGAAATACATATGGCCACGTCAGTCAGCAAACTGTGGTTCATTTGGAGTTATCATTGGACAGACAGCACCGTGTTCCTCCAGACACAATGTGGTCCTCTTGTCTCCTCTGTTGAATATTCGTTCAAGTCTTCATTCTTATAAGTTTTTACAGCAGTGCTTCTTCTCATCCTGAGCTTCAGTGGGTGCGGCGTTGGGATTGGACAGCGACACAGCGCCGACTGAGCCACGGGTCACCCCTTTATTGCTTACTTTCTTGTGGATTTCTGCAAGATAGTTGATGAATTAGCTTCGCAATTTAACTGTCAGCAGCCACCATTAGGTCTGCTGCCTAAATTCCAAGGATGGAAAATGAACAGAAATACGAGCTGTAGTATTGACAGTATACAGTACCAGCGAGGACGTTGTTGAAAGCGGCCTCGACGTTTGTTGATTCCAACGCTGAGGTTTCCATGAACAGCAAGCCGTTCTTTTCTGGTTATAAATAAATAAATAAATAAATACATACATAAAGACATACCATATGTTCATGGAGTGTCTGTTATAACAAGCGTATAGCAGATTAAACAGGTTGTATAATAGGAAAATAAAATCTTAGATGAACACCTGCGAAATCTTTCGCATCCTCGGTTGACACAGCTCGTACCGATTCCAGGTCTGACTTGTTACCAACCAGCATGACCACAATCTGGGCATCGGCGTGGTCGTAAAGTTCCTTCAGCCAGCGCTCGGCACTCTGGTAGGTCAATTGCTTTGAAATGTCATAAACTAGCAGCGCTCCAACAGCACCCCGATAATAACTACAGCAAAGAAACAGCAGAAAATCAGGAAACGGGTTAGTGCAGTGTTTCCCAAACTGGTCCTTGGTGGTTCTCTGAATAATAATATTGCTGCTCTGTCTCACACCAACATCCTAACACCTACACCGGATATTCTGTGTTCGCGATTGCTTGCTTTAAGTCTGTTGCCTACCAGGACAGAGCAATGATGTGGACCATCTGAGAGTCTCCAAGGACCAGTTTGAGAAACATTGGACTTTCTAATTACAATGGTCTTCGTGTATACGACGGTTCTCCACAATGAAGGTCACCCAAATAATTCCTTTTTTGGATTTAATTGTTGCTTAAACATAATGTATAATGGCAGATGTTTTCTAATTGGGTTTCAAGTCATCAAGAGAATGAAAAATGGGAATTCGGGAGGTGCAATAAGAGAGAATAATTGTCCTGCTCTCTAGGTAGAAGATGGCATTCATCTCTTCCCTACCAATCAGAGCAACCCTAGACAATCATGGGCATCTGTAAGCACCCTGTACCGGGTAGTTAGTTTTATTGATTGCTTGTTGTAGATGTAGTGGGAGCTCAGAGAGAGTAAAATGATCGACCATCTGGCAGTTACCAGTTTGGGAAACACGAACAGTTTGCAGCTTTTGACTTGAAAGGTCTTCAGTTAGGATCTAAATTTGTTTGGTGGTTCCTCAGTCTACTGATCTTTTGGATTACAAAAAAACAATAAAGTTTAGGATTCAGATGTTACATGAAATAAAACCAAGTCGAACCTCTATATTTGGCAGATATTATCTGATTGGGCCTCAAGTTTCCCAAGAAAGAGAAACAAGGACTCACAAGAATATCAGTGGTCTAAGCTTTCATTCTCTCATTAGATTGCAAGTTGGACAGGAGTGCGGTGAAATATTTCTCTTCAAGTGTCTCGGAGAAAGAAGGTGTTTGGCAAGACAAGGGTTAAACACGACATATTACTACTATTGCAAGACATATGGTCTACCTTTTAGAACGTTGAAGGATTAAAAGCACGTTTTAGCGTTTTTTGACCATGTGATCTACATGTGCATATCAATGTGCATATTGAATGAAGGACATGTCCAGCAGCCATCTTGTGCAAAAGTTAAAGTGTAACCCCGCCGTAGCCTTCACCATCCCAGATTAGTAGGTGTTGTGCCAGCATAAAGACTAACTTATGAGGTGAAAATCTGAAATTAGAACTGAACGTGAGATTTTTAATATTCCTGAGCACGATATGCCCTTCTGATGACTGTTCACTCTGTGGAATATTGAACACTGCAGCGGTTTTCCATTGTAGGACAAGTGGACAACAGCCGTGATCACTTACGCCGAGGTGATGGCACGATACCGCTCCAATCCGGCTGTGTCCCAAATCTGGGCTTTAATAGTGAGGCCGTTCAGATCCGTGGTCTTCGTGCTGAACTCCACACCAATAGTGGTCCTACTGTCATGGTTGAACTCGTTCTTAGTAAAGCGTGAAAGCAAGTTGCTCTTGCCTACGCCCGATTCCCCTATGAGAACCACTGGGGAAATAAACACAGAGGTGATTATAAAGCCATGATATTCGGAGCAGCTACAAGTTCAGACCTGTACTATTAAGCAACTGTGGTCAGAAAATGGGTTTAGGTTGGATTGGACTGGGCCCGGTCTGATCTTAAGATAGCTTGGAGATATTATGAGTCATTTCAGAGCGAGCCATTGGAAATACCCGTTATTATACACTCCCTGTAACAATTCGGGATGTTGCCGGTATGTCTAGGCAAGCCAGATATATTTGAAGGTTTCATCACTGAGAGCATCACACCCATCAAACAGCCAGTGATTCATGTACAACCCAATTCTTAACAAAATAGAAATGAGGAAATACTTTCAAACACATTCCTCGAATATTACAGGAATCCAAAAATCCTTTTTGCCAGATTATTGCGAAAGCTTGTGCTTTACAAAGTAAGACGGAAGTCAAAAACACTCCCTTATTCAGTAACCTGTCGTGTGCAAACAACACATCAGTTGCCATGGCAAATCAGATTTGTGACCTTGAAGGATTTTGCTAGACTTATGTGTGAATTCTAGTGAAAAATATATATTACTATTATTATTATTATTATTATTATTATTAATAATAATAATAAACTCCTGTGCTGGACAAAAAAACCTTACTTCTGGCGTCCTGAAGGATTAAGGCTGCATATCTTGCATGCCAGTGCACAAAAATGTAGCTGTTCAGATAAAACTGTTCACTAAACGTGTGTTTCTTTCCAGTCGCCACTTTATCCAAGGTCCCTATCGAACAAATCGTTGCACTTACAATGTGCACAAAGCATTTCAGAGCTCATTTAAGAGGACAGGTCAATGGATAGCACAAATATCATGAGACAGGCGTAACATTGTCATTTGGAAGGAGATTAGACATAGCAATTATGTTTCGTTTTGGAGCTGTAGCGTTGCTATGATCGTAGTTTATTCCGAAATGCATTTCTGTTAAGCGCAACATGAACGTACCAGTTATCCTGATCCCTCACAGTGGAATTTTGAGAATGTTTTCATGTCAAACATGACAGCACGTGATCGAGACGCTGTTCGCTTGGCAAGCCGAATCCTTACGTTGCTTAATAACTTTTTGAAGAGTGATCTCATTTGCAGTCAGATATCAATATGTTGTGTTTTTCTTACAGCCGCTCTAGAGACAGCTTTCAGTTTCTATGCCGACAAAACACTGAGAGTACATTCTGATCTACCAGGAAAAAAATGTATTCTAATGGTGATTAAAGAAAAAACAAAACAAAAAGATGACACACCTTTAAATACAAAGTTGTAGGCCTCGTCTGTTCCCATTCTCAGCCTTCACATTAGTTCCTCTGTCTCAAACTGGATAAAATGCACAAGTCGGGATCCAGAGGCGTCAGGAACGAAGACAAAAACCAGAGATGACAAAGCACTTACTCAACACTGCCAGATGTGAAGGCGAGAATGAAACAAAAGACCCGACTAGGAACGCTCCGGCTCTCTCTGTGTGTTTAGGTGTGAAGTTTCACCTGCGTGGACAAGGAAGTCGACGTGATGTTTGGCTTGGCATTTCCTCTGATAAGTACAACTCTGGTGGTTAGAGATGGGGTGTGACCACATAGTAAAACAGGTTGAACGAGAACAGTGAGCGCAGGTGCTGTCATATGAAACTGCCCTCGCTGCTGCACCTGCTCAACCAATGACGAGACAGGCTGATACTAGAACCGCCCACTTTTCAGGAAGAGCCAATCCATGAGCTACCTATATAGAGCAGGAATGCACTGCCTTCAGCTCAAGAAGAGCTTGCTTGTATACAAAAATATGCACTTCCTTATTAAATAGTGTGTGTGTTATGTATATATTATATGTATACAAACATATTACACTGAGCCTGATTGGGTTCTTTGAGGTGTAGCCTCTCTCCTAGTGCACACAGTCTAAATGGCACCTGTTATTGTGTTAAAGTAGATCCATGGAGAACTTTTAACATCCAGGAAGTTAATCCCTTCCAATCAAAAACATTTTCATAGTTTATTAACATAATCCAATTAATCAAATATATGGCATGTCAAGCACATGGGTACCATTATATTTATTTACTGGTGTTTTCACTTCAGCACTATCCAGCCAGAGATCGCGAACTGTGCATCAGCATCTAGGTGAGACAGTTTGTATATGAACAGCGTTGTATTAAAACTACAGGTAGATTTAAGTTAGAGCTTTACTTTACATTATACCCATTTAATTCAATAATAAT
This sequence comes from Noturus placidus, assembly GCA_022414735.1. Classification (NCBI taxonomy): domain Eukaryota; kingdom Metazoa; phylum Chordata; class Actinopteri; order Siluriformes; family Ictaluridae; genus Noturus; species Noturus placidus. The sequence continues at coordinate 31,354 of JAFFST010014814.1, read as the reverse complement.
GACTAAATAACTACACCAGTGTAGTAAGTAGTTGGTAGTGATTTCCACTATAGCATCAAATTTAAATGAATAATATATTTTTTTTTTAATTGTGGACACCTTGCTTCCATGTCACAGGCCGTACTTTGAGAAGCCTGGTTTTAAGATCTTCTCAGTGTTCATATTGCGTAACACGGTAACACAATAGTGCTAAAAGAACTAGTGTTAGTTACAAACACAGGACAGTCGTGTCCAGGACAACATTACGACAGTTCCGTATATGACGACACACAAGGAAATGGTATCAAAAAGCCACATTAAAGGAACCTTATAACTGTGAAACAATGCAGTTACGAAAAACGTGCAAGGTTACTTCCTTTTCATATGAATGAGACCTTATTTGACTAACATCGGATTTGTCTTTCTTGGTTTTGATTAATTAGGGCGGCTGTGGCTCAGTCGGTAGAGCGGGTTGTCCACTAATCCACTAATCGTAGGGTTGGTGGTTGGAATCCCCGCCCGGGTGATCCC
>JAFFST010014797.1:28963-40689 GCA_022414735.1 Noturus placidus | reverse complement strand
ATTATATACTTTTCATTCTTCAATTATTACGTTCATTATTCAGCTCAGATTATGTGGTGTGTCTGCCATAAAAGTCCCTGTCTATGAGCTGTTACTATAGAAACAATAATTTAGAAAGAGTGCATTAATATTAACCTATCGTTCATGTGACAGCCAGAACTAGTGTCCGAGCGATATGGATATACAAACATAATACACACCTTCTGACCAGGTTTGAGAATTCAACCATACTGTGATATAACTATTAGTGTTGGGTCAGAGTCCATCTTTTGTTGAGACCAAGTCCAAGTCGAAGTCTGAGTCCAAACGGGACTGAGTTGGACTCAAGTCTGAGTCTTTAATGGCCGAGTCCGAGTCAAATCCGGTCAAGTCCAGAAAGTGAAAAAAAGATTTGAAATTGCAATTGTAAACTGTTAAATTAATATTTAACCTTCACAAACCAATGGCAACGTAAATGAAACAAAAAATACCACTATTTCATCTTGCCATTCCCATTTAATATTTTTATTGCATGTCATCAACACCTCAACTAGTTTCTTATCAAAAAATGGTTTCAAAAAAAAAAAGAGATATATAGGTATATATAGCACTTTTATTATATTTCAATTATTTGATACCTCTCCCCCACAGTTATATAGTCTAAGGGTGGCTGTGGCTCAGTCGGTAGAGCGGGTTGTCTGCTAATCGTAGGGTTAGTGGTTCAAATCTCGGCCCGGGTGATCCCATGCCGAAGTGTCCTTGGGCAAGACACTGAACCCTAAGTTGCCCCCAATGGCAAGCTAGCACCTTGCATGGAAGCTCTGCTACCATTGGTGTATGTGCACTTGTAAGTCGCTTTGGATAAAAGCGTCTGATAAATGTAAGATATAGAGTAGCTTTACATTTATCAGTATGTCATAACAACAAGCTTCATGCTTTATTACTGCTTTTAATGTCTATGAATGACAGCAAACTCATATCTAAACACAGTTCTGTTCTTGGAACTATTTCATTTTAATTCCTAAAATGAAAAAAAAAATTCTATCAGCAGGGTTTATGATATTTATTACATTAAGAAGTACATTTCACATTTTAAATGAAATTCAAGATTGGGATCAACGAATGCTAATGTTTAGGGCTGGGTGATATGACTACAATCTTATTGCATGATAGTGATACATTTTCTCAGGTAGGTCTATCAGTAGTATTCAAGTAAGAAATACTACTGAAATTGAATAAAGCAATTAAATGTAAAATAATCACTTTAAGACCTAATGCACAGATTCAATACACTGTATTGACACACCTCTGATTTGTTCCCAACTGTTTTCATTCACTTAAGACATAACCGACTGTGTATGCATGAATACTCCTGGTCAGACAGGAAGACATTAATTAATTTCTTGTTATCAGGGGCAATTTTACAGTCTGTTGCGGCCCTTGGCAAAGATTCTCAGGGGGCCCCTCCAACCAGCGTTCATCACTATTATGTTATAAATAATCTGGCACCAACCAAAAATGTATACAATATAAACATTTGTATTTTTATTTTAAAATGTTCACACTAGTACAATTTTCAAACTATAAATATAAAGAACAATACAAACTGAAATAAATATCTATATAACTTGAGGTCAAAAGACCATTAAAAATTGAAAATAGAAATATAGAAAAATATAGAACGAAATATAAATATACAGGACAATAAAATATTGCAAAACACTTAAAATAAAAACAATAGGACAAATTATATATCTAAAATCTATTGTTTTTTTTTTGTTTTCTTAGGGAACTAAACCCACATTATAAGCCCAGTGCTCATCAACACCCTTTAAGCATTGATTCTGCAAATACTGCCACTATGTCCTCCATATCTAAATAACAGCATTCAGTTATTTACTGTTATACTTAATTATACTTATACTTACCACTTACTTGCTTTCTTTTTTCCTCATTCTCTTTTTTTTGCTTTCATTTTATAACATACTTTGAGAAATTAACTAACAGTATATATATATATATATATATATATGGGATGTGGGATTCTTCTGGGTTCTCTGGATACACTAAACTGGCCTGAGGGGTGTGTGTGTGTGTGTGTGTGTGTTCATGTTTCCTTGTGACGGACTGGCATCCCATCTACGGTGTATCACATCCAGTGTACCCAGGATAGGCTCCAGGTTTGCATTTGCATATCACTTTGATTGAAAAACACCTAAAGTTTACATTTTCAATATTATTTTTGGAATCCAATTTGATTGTTCAAGGAGCTATATGAAAAAAAGAAAGAAAAAATGTCACATTAAATGGTACAGGAAATATTGAAATATATTTGTGCTGCTGTTTCTCTGTACTTCTCTTAAACACATGTAATGCAAGCAGATGTGTGTGTGTGTGTGTGTGTGTGTGTGTGTGTGTGTGTGTGTCATTTCATAAAAATTCAGGATGGAGTTTATATACTGAGTACTATTTTGTCTTGTTATTCTGGTTCTCTGCCAGTTTCCTATAAAGGATTCTCAATCAGTGCATCTTAAGAAATATTCTGAAACTATTTTTCAAATGTTTACCTTAATTTATACCCTTTGGTTAAATTGTATAAAAATATAACAAACACATGTTTATGCAAGCACGTGGGAATTTAATGCACGTGGGAATTCATTTGTTAGTAAAATCCACAAAAGTTCATTAACTAAAATTCAATATATCTATATCATTGTCCTTCAAGTAAAAGATTTATATGCTTTCTAATATACTATGTGTGAAAATATTTGCTTATTTGTAAATGCAGGCATCTTCATTATAATCTCCTAGCATTTGTCAGCAATTGTAATCTAAATGAGGAGCTTTTTGCAAGCTCATTTCCTTGAGTGAATTCTCTGCAGAGAGAAAATTTAGCTCAAACCTGGTCAGCAACAATCAGGATTTTGTTATTATTTTTTTTCTCTTTAAAACCAATCCACCACCCCTGAATTGCAATATTAATGCTGTCATTTATTGTATGAATACATAATGTGTTTCTGGGTGTCGTGATTTGCCTAGAACCAATAGTATGTATTATCATGGACACCAAACTGTAGTTAAAGTAATGTATTTTTGTGTTTGTGGAGGGTGAGGGTGCAGTGGTTATGTCTAACTCCTATAATCAGGTGTAAATGTTGCCTGTGAGTGATACATTTCTGTTGTTTTGGTCTGTAATGACCACAATGAATTCAAAAGAGAAATGACTATAGGGTATAGAATTTATATAAAATTCCTTGCTTACAAGTATCCAGCTAAGGAGTTCGTAATACTGAATGGTGTCAAGAAATAACTTTTAATCTTTAGTTAATAGCTATAAAGACAATTTTACATGGTTATTATTTGTTTCATATAGTGGCACTTCACATTTGGGGATTTTGTTGGTGCTGGGTTGTTGTTGTTTTTCACCCCATTCCAAACCTGCCATCCTTTATAAATGTTGTGTAGGAACATTGCATTTCACTGCAAAAACTAAATATGGCAGATGAGCCAATCAACACGTGAATCTGGAATGAACTCTCTGATATTAACCGATACCCTACAAATCCTTCGCCTTTCACACATTGACGTTTCACAATTCTAAGAATGCGAAGAACAGACTTGCGTTCTCATAAAGACCGGTCTTGCCAGGCTGCCTGGGAAGAATGAACTCAGGAGGACACAGAATGTATCTTTGTGAGAATTGAGATGTGCGGCAAACTTCTTGTTGCGCAATGGACAGTCCCAGCACATTTATAGTAATGGGACAGGACCATTGAAAGGACAATAAATTCAACACTGCAACATTCATAAAATTACAAATTTGAGTCAGTTCGATAGCCATATGTTCAGCCAGAATGTAACTGGTCTCCACCACTTGCACTTTCTGAAAGAAAGACACAACCTGCTTTAAAACTTTCTGATGTCTATCCACTGGAATTACACAGAGTAATCGTCGAGCACCTAGTAAAAAATGAATCCTTCTCTGGGCATTGCCTTGACCCCAACAGTGAAGTGTACAATGAGCATTCTAATGGCATTCTAATGTGGAACTACTCCTCAAAGACACAAAACAGCCAGATTTAGACCAGTCATGCAAACTCCTTGAAAGCCTTTTGTCACCTGCCATTGGCATAGTGAAGCATCTGACACCTGAGTCTTCTCCAGGCATGTATTTGGATATCATAGACTCTGCTTTCAGCACCACTGAAGCAAAGTACCTTAATACTATGCAAGATAATGGTGAGAAGCCCTCTGCTTATCTTCAAAGACTAGAAATGATGCTGAACACCACCTTCAGGAGGGGAGATGTCTGCAAGCGACCTTGACTGGCAACTCTTGAAACAGTTTATTAGGGGTGGATTGGACAACATCTTAATATCAGAATTACAGCTAGAAGAGTGGAAGCAGAACCCATCTACCCATCTTGCAAAACTTCTTGTTACTCCACACAGCAGAAGACAAGCAGACCTCCAAAGCATCATGCATGAAGCAGTACTTCCATGTATCATAGCAGAATGTGTCAACTCATTATCAAGTTGCTTATTTCCAGTATGAGGAAGAGTGTACACCATTGCCATTTACCTCTGATTACAAAATTGAAATTCAAGACCTGAAGAGACAGCTAATTTACAATCCCAGCTCACCCGAATTACACAGGACAGTCAAAAGACACCGATTAGTCCAGCAGCCAAACCAGTAATACCCAAGTCAGCTGTTACAAGGTCTGCAGTTGACAATACCACTCCTCAAAAAACACAGTTTCACAGCCAAAATGCAAATAATAACAAAAGAAATAGGCCAAAACTCTGGTATTGTTTCAGGTGTGGGGAGGATGGACACATCAAACCCTAGTGTGAGGGTGAACCAAACTCCTCTCTAGTAGCCTCAAAAAGGAAGCAGCTAAAGGAAATCATCTAGAATGGTACATAATTTAGACTAGATTCAGTTATGCTTGGGGGACGGACGGGGACTGAAATCCAAGCAAAATGTACCAAGAAGAAGCATTGCTCCTCTTTTCCATACTCACACACCAAATGACAGTTATTAATCCTGCCAAAAGGACTAATTGGGGTCAAGTGCACTGCACAAGTGACTGTGGGTGAAAGACAATGTAACTGTTTGTTAGATACAGGCTCTCAAGTGACAACAATCCCCAGTTATATCTATCAAGAGAACCTGTCCTATTTACCTATCCACTCACTGAACAACTGACTTGAAGTAGAAGGAGTTAATGGCCAAGAAGTCCCTTACATTGGGTTTCATGAAACGATAATCAAGTTCCCTAAGAATTCATTAGGAGGTCCACACACTAGCCCTGATTGTTCTTGATAAACACTCCACTTTGTCATCAGTTTTAATAGGTACCAACACCCTGGATACCCTTTGCAAACAATATTTAGACACTGTGCCTCAAGATTATGATCTGTTACCTTGTGGTTGGAAAGTTGTCTTGAAGATTCTTGAAGCCAGGAAAAGTGTGGGAGAAGTAAGACTACCCAACAGTAGTTCTGAGACCATCATAGCTGGTCAGACCCACGTTCTCAAAGGAACATTGAATTACAGGTCACCAAATGCTGGAAGATGGGTGATGGTAGAGTCACCAAAATCAGCTCCCTTGCCAGGTGGCATGCTGGTAACAGATAGCATAGCAAGTCTACCACTTAAGCTACGACGCTGCATACCATTTATTCTGAGAAACGAATCAGACCATGATATTACCTTGTCTCCAAAGGCAGTGATAGTGGTGATACATGCCATCAAGGGTGGTCAGTCCATCGAATCTTCTAACTCAGACTCCCAAACAAAGCCTGACCACAAACCAAAACTCAGTTTTGACATTGGAAACTCTCCATACCCAGTGTGTGGAAAGAGAGGTTAAGTGAAAAATTGAAGTCTATGCCAGATGTATTTGTACAACTTGAGCTTGACTTTCACACACTGATAAAATAAAACTGCATAAACCTCAGTGATGAGAAGCCATTTAAGCATAGAGTGAGACCTATACACCCTCAAGACATAGAAGCTGTGCATAACCATCTCCAGCAACTTATTGATGTAGAAGTCATCTGCAAAGGTGAATCCCCTTTCTTTCTTCATCACCAGGAAAAAGAATGATGTTAGACTCTGCATAGATTATAGAAAACTGAACCTCCAGAGAGTAAAAGACTCATATGCCTTATCTAATATGGAAGAATCATTCTCTGGATTCTTACTGGAGAAGGATACCTAATATAGAAGAATCCATTTGGACTGAATCCAAATGGGCGTCCCTGCTGGATCTCAAATCAAATGGAGGAAGCAGATAAGCACAAATCTGCACTTGTCTGCCCATTAGGATTCGTTGAGTTCAACAGGATGCCTCAAGGGATAACAAATACCCCTAACACATTCTAGAGGCTCATAGAATGCTGTATAGCTGAAATTGAAGCAAGCCCTAGTTTTTCTGGATGATCTTATCATTTTCTCCCTGACGCTGGAAGAACATGAGGAGAGGCGTGTGCGAGTGCTCAACTGAATAAAAGAGTATGGCCTGAAACTCTCACCAGAAAAATGCGAGTTCTTCCAGACATCTGTAAAGTACTTAGGCCACTTTGTATCTGAAAAAGGCATCAAAACAGATTCAGAGAAGATAACAGCATTAAAAACCTTGTCAAAACCGAACACTTTGAGAGAGTTGAATCCTTTCTGGGATCATGTGACTAATTGTTAAACCACTCAGTGAGCTCACTGCTGGATTCCCACCATAGAGAAAACGTCTTAACACTGAGAGTTGGAAAGTTTCCCAATCCAAACGAGTTCTTCGGTGAATGATGGACTCCTTGCTGCTAGACAACTTCTCACAACCTGATAGGGAAGCTGCCGCCATCCTTGGATTTGCTAATCTTAAATTGTCTTAAATACTACACACAGATGCCAGCATCGGTGCTGCCCGGAACCAGGAACAAGGCCACAAATGGGTTAACGCTTACACAGGCTAGGGACTGTCAAAGTGTGAAAACAGGTACCCTGCTTACAAATTAGAGCTTATCACTCTTAAAAGGGTTGTGACAGAAAAGTTCTAGATTACCTGTATGGGAGCCCATTTCTTATTGTCACTGACAGTAACCGGTTAACATATATTCTCACCTCTGTTAAGCTTGATACCACAAGCTACAAATGGTTGGCCGCTCTGTCAACATTTGACTTCCAGCTACAGTACAGAGTTAGAAAAGAAAACCAGGGTGCAGGTGAATTGTCCAGGAGGCCACACAGCAGATTACCTGATGACACATTATCACAGAAAGAGGTGGAGAGAATACAGCAATTCACAAAGAACCATTTGGAATCTGAGCATGTGTCAACTTAATGAGAACACCATTAAAGCCCACTTAGTTCATCTGGTGATTAACAATGCTCTTGTGCAGACATCACCCAGTACCACTTGTTGTGTCCGTTGCCCACCATCCAAAGGCTTTTCCAGGAAACTTTGAAGAAGACAATAATTTCTTCAAATCAAAGTGAACAGTGAAATGACTATATAAAAATGTAATATATATAAAAGTGAAATGAATATATAAAAAACTAGACTCATGCTAGTACAAATTTTTCATGCATAGTAATTGATGCTAGTGCAAAAAAAAAAAAATTCTGCCATCCACCAGATCGTAGGTCATCTGATTTGTGTCATGCAGTAGTAGGTGGGATTTGGAAGTTTGCACTGTAGTTACAGTATTGAGGTGAATCACATACCACTATGTGAAAGTCAATAAGAAGTAGGGTTTTTTTTTCTTTCCTTTTTCTAGTCATTAAGCCTACTTGTCCATTATTTTTATGAATAATAATGCTATTAAATAATAATAGCCCAGATCAATTCCAGATGCCTAAAATTCTGATTAGTCCAGTTGTGTGTTCATTAGAAAGAATGATTTCTAGGAAAGGCTGTGTAAACATGAGCCATTTTTATTCAACTTCTTCCAATACCAAAAGTAACAGTTTGTTCACAGACTGTGGAGCAGTCCGGGATTGCTCTGCAATCGGGACATTCCTTGGCTTCTCTTTGAACTCAGCTGAACACAATGTTCCAGTTGCTGAGAGGAAAAAGCTTGGAATTCCCAATCCCTCTGTTGCTTGAGATTAAATCACCATTTATATCTGTTCTTCCAAGAAGAAAATGCTGTTTTAGTAAAACGAGCCATCACAATAAACTGTCAAGTTTCAGAAACGGTGTATCTTGGCAAGTTGCTAAAACAAGAAATAGTTTATGTTAAACTAGAAAAAAAAAACTTTCTGTAGTAGACACACTGCTGACCTAAATTTGATCACAGAGTGCATGGTTCTCTGCAGCACATTTCCTGTGGGTGCTCTAATCAACTGTGGAAAGATGATGCAGTTCATCAGCATTCAAACCACAAAGCCTGCTAGGCATTTGAACATAACAAACACTGCATTCTCCAGGTGCTCACCCTAGATACATACAACCATGAGGTTAGAGAAAACATGTCAATCAAGCTGGGAAACACGGTGATATCCCAGCTGGACATATGTTTGTGTTTTCATGCTGTTAAGCCTTTGTTTATGGTGAGTATTTCGTAGTGGCATGTAATTACAGCGTTGCCCGAGTGACTAAAAAGTGAGAGAAAAAAATGTGGTAATGTTTTGATGATACTGTTATTGTGTAATTTGCCACAGGACATGCAGGGATTATGTGTCAGTGGATAAAAATGGTGTGGTCAGGGATCATCTGTGTGTTTAATTGTGGGGGGTATAGTGGTTAGGTGTGAACACAAACATTCTTGCAAATGACTTCCGTGTGTACAGGCATGACACTTTCAGGAACAAAAATACAACTTCAAGGGTCTAGTATATATCTGATGTGTTAATAGTCCATCCATCCATCCATCTTCTACCGCTTACTCCTTTGTCAGGGTCACAGGGAACCTGGAGCCTATCCCAGGAAGCATAGGGCACAAGGCGGAGTACACCCTGGACAGGGTGCCAATCCATCGTAGGGCACAATCACATACACACTCACACATCCATGCATACACTACAGACACTTTAGACAAACCAATCAGCCTACCATGCATGTCTTTGGACTGGGGGAGGAAACCGGAGTACCCGGAGGAAACCCCCGACGTGCAAACTCTGCATACACATGGCCCTGGCAGGACTTGAACCCCGGACCCTGGAGGTGTGAGGCGAACATGCTAACCACTAATCCACCAGTACAGTTTTTAATCCTTCTTTAATCCTGAAAGCAAAAATATTCACAAAAGAATGAGACATAAGCTATTGATGGCAAATTAGTATCTCTTTCATCAGCAACTACCTAGGGCTAACTCACAACAGCTTCAATCCTAATCTCTCATTTGCTCCCTAGCCTGGTAATAAGGCTGTTTACAAATGATCAGTGGCAAAAACCATTGTGCACCAGTTTTCCCCATGGATGGAGCATTTTTATTTATTTATTTATTGCCTACAGGCAACACAAATTTGACACATTGCTGCTGTGCTCAAAGTTCACCCAAATTCACCTTCGACCCAGTTTACGCTGACCCTTTCAAAGCACAACCAATGAGCTGAGCCTTCATATGTGACGTAGCAAAGCCATGACTTGCTAGTTACAATGAACGCACAGCTAATAATTTGCATGTTTCAATATCAATATTGCTGTATTACTACTTAATACAACCAGAAATGACATTCAGAAACAGAGTGGAATATGTTATTGCATTAAGTTAGCTACCAATTTTTAGGCTAGTCACACATCTCTGAAACACTAATAAATCATTTGTTTAAGGACCAGTGTTCTTATTTGAAATCGTCTGCCTTAGCCATCACCCCAGCATTACCAGTCATATCCAGCATATTGGTTTATACTGTACAATATATGTATACCTTGATCAAACTGACTTAAACCTTCAACTTCAAAAGTGCCTTGCATTATGTTTTTCATTTCTGAATTATAGGAATACATTCCCATGGTTTGAAGAGGCATAAATGATGTCTCACATTTACATATGATGGCTCAGACAATATTTACAATCAGATCACAGTGTCATTCTTAATAACAATTGTGAAATGTCATCACTGTTAATTTCTCTCTCACCATGCCTGTTTGACATTACAACCGGGCTCGTAATACATTTCTTATATTTTATTGAACACATCCATCCAATTGCTCTTGCATTTCCAAATCAATTTGCAAGCTGAGAAGGACATTAATGTGTTATATGTCACTGGTAACAATATGCCCAATACGTGCATGGAAATTGGACACACACACATAGAAAATGTTCGTGTGTACCACACCTTAACACTCTTATTCATCAGGAATGAATGAATAAGTACAGGCAGAAGCAGACAGTTATAATTACAAGTGATGATGACCTAAAGTTGAGCCAACCCACTATTATCAGCTCATATGCAAGAATAGTCACCCACACACATTCTGCTAATGTGCATTCTCTGAGAGGTCACATCACATCTTAGGCTTCTTTGTAAGAAACCATGATAGTGTCTAATTATCTATGATGACACGGCCTCTATTTTGGGTTGCAGTTTCCGGGTGTGGAGATGAAAGGAACGCTACAGTATGTTCCAAATTCCATTCATCATCATGACCTCTTGTTTGCTGTTCGAGCCAAATTAAATCCTTTTTAAATTCTGAACAAATGCAAAAAAAAAATTTTTAATTCAATTTTCTCAAATGATTTTTTTTCTTTTTAAATCGGTTTACAGTTAACTCTAGAATTACTGGAATTAATATAAGCAAAATTTATATTTAAAAAGCAATTAAGTTTAATAAATAAATAAAATTTAAATGATGCAGAATGAAATTGGCTGTCGATAAGCGTTGGTAACATGTATAAAAGGGTTAAGGGTTCCCCCAGAGGATCAAGCTGAAGGGTTCTACATTTTTCCTTTTTTAACATGTTGTCAATTATACACCCATATGATTTCAATCTATATTCATCCATGCTTAATAAACTGGATAACACGTTCTTAACAAATTATTGCACGTTATCTCAATTAATGATGCATTTGTTATTCATTTTATCAGAACAGATATCCAATACAGGTCTCTAGTTTTACCATGTACATATATACAGTATATCTGTAAAAAAAAAAAAAATTTAATTCAGTTCCCTACACATACATAAACTTAGTTCACAATACTGTTGTGAATATGCAAACTCTTAAGAGTTTCTGCTTGAAACTTCAGATAATTTCTATTTGTTTTTCATTGAACTCCAGTAAGCTAGTCTGTTGACTGTCAGTCTGTTGAATGTCATGTGTCATGTTTTTTATGGAAACACACACACACACACACACACACACACACACATACTTTAATATATTTCATATTACAGATGCCACAGCAGAAATGTCTGGATGTATGAGTTTTTAGTTAAAGGATAGTTATACTGCACACTGCAGCAATTAACTGCCAATTAATTACTTTAGATACCATAGTACAGATTATACAGCTCGCCCACATCTTTACCAGAATCTTCAATCGCTCTCTGGCCCAAGCAGTCATCCCACCCTGCCTAAAATCAGCCACAATCATACCAGTGCCAAAGAAGTCTCCCACCACCAGTCTAAACGACTTCCGTCCAGTGGCCCTCACTCCAGTTATCATGAAGTGCTTCGAGAGATTGGTCCTTCATCACATCAAAGTCTACCTCCCCGCAGACTTCGATCCTCATCAGTTTGCATATCGCGCAAACAGATCCACAGAGGATGCTATCGCCGTAGCTCTTCAC
>JAFFST010014797.1:17916-28861 GCA_022414735.1 Noturus placidus | reverse complement strand
CGCTCTCGGCCTCCCCCACACACATGTGCCTGGATAAAGGACTATTTTTTTCTTACTATTATTCCTTCTTATATTATCTCTTTTATGTCTTATATGAACATGTTGAGCACAGAAAAAAGGGAGTGGCTCCTAATTTCATTGTATGTGTATAATGACAATAAAGGCATTCATTCATTCATTCATACTAACAGACAGACAGGATTCTCAGCAAATGTTTGTAGATTTGTGCAAAAGGTTTTGGTCAGACATTTTCAGTTGAAAAAAAAAAAAAAAAAGCATTTTCATGCTTACATACATGGTATTATGTAGGTTGCTTTCTTTTCACTTGCTCAAGGGTTGGGAAAACTTTCCAGAAAAAAATTAATAACTGTTATTTTTTTTCAATATAAATGCACCAAAGACTATTTGTATTCAACTTGTATCAACCATGTATTTTTAACTACTTACAATAGTTAAATTAGGTCACCTCTTTGCTGAGCTTGAAGTTTAACTGAAGGAAATAATTGATGCACTGCTAAACGATTTATGAATAAGTTATATGTAGAGTCCAGTTTTACTTCCTCTTACAACCTGAATATTGAAGCAGAATGCTAATGCAAGAAAGGACCTAAATGTGAATAGCATTTTCTGAGTGTTATAATTCATGAATATCAGCAATTTTAAGCAATATCAACATCCTAAATGTTACACTCTAGAATGGAGGTTTTGGATGCATACATCATATGCCTGAACATCATGCATCATCTGGCACCAACTTAAAAAATAAATAAATAAAATAAGCCTCTCACTTAGCCAGCTGAACTAGTGATTAATGTTTATTGAATATAGTAATCAGGTTAAACAACAAATCAGGTTAAACATCAAAATACACTGATAAGCTTATAAAAGCAAAACATGACAAGACACAGCCATGACTATTCTGTTCTTCATGCAGCTTTAGCTGCTGAAAAATAAAGCTTAATCTACAAGCTGCCAAACCACAGGCTAAGCTGGTCAAGCTAGTAGACCATTTTGCCAGCTGGTGGAGAGGAAACACTGACCTGCCAACCTTTATGGATTTTGTGTGGGAGCTCTACATTTTTCTGTATGTTAGTCATATTTTGTCCCTAATAAAAACGGCAACATTTAAGATATGAATTTGTCATGTAATGGGGTTTAAGATGGATGCAATTGCTGTTTTATTAAGAGGCAGGCAGACAAATCTAAAACCTGTAGCACAAACATAGTCAAAAACAAGCAAAAGTTTTGAAAAACATGATGAACTAGGTGAAACAAGAATCAATAATCGTGAGAACTAAACAGGATCAAATACCATGAATCAATGAACAAGGATAAACGAACAAGGATAATTTAATCAATGGTAAAACACAAACAGCTGTGAATAATGATGTCAAGTGAGGGAGACAACCAATAACAAGACAGTGGCAGAGACAAGACATAAACCATAACAAAACACACATGTCAAAATTAAACCAAGTCCCTAGCTGTGTTTACATGGACAACAATAATCCACTCTTAATCCGATTAAGAACATACTTTGATTAAGAAACTACCAGGTAAACAGCAATTTTTAATTACTTGAATCTAATTAAGGTCATAATCTAATTAAGTAATAATCGAATTAAGACAGGTGGACTACTCCTGTTTTAGTCGTATTTTGAACGTGTATTACAGTGAAATGACGATATAAAAATGTACTAAGATTTGAATTGGTGCTTATGCTACATTACAGGATAGCTGAACACAATCAGGGGAAAGTGCTAACTGCTGTCTTCACATTCATGGGTTCACAAATGCCCACGATTGGCTCGCATGTCTATAGAAAGTACTGCCATTCCTCCCAGCCAGAGTGCACAGCTAGTTTTACTTTCTTGAACACCCAGCCATGAATTGCAACATTACAAGTTTTGTGTCTAGCCACAGACTCTGTAAGTTGAGACATCTGTGATGAAATTGATGCAGAGCGAATAAGCACATGCGTCCCAGTCCATCCATTCATGCTCACTCATACTAGTACATTTTTATTCATGCATAGTAATTAATGCTAGTGCAAAATAAAAAATTCTGCCATTCACCAGATCGTAGGTCATCTGATTTGTGGCATGCAGTAGTAGGTGGGATTTGGAAGTTTGCACTGTAGTTACAGCATTGAGGTGAATCACATACCATTATGTGAAAGTCAAGATCAATTCCAGATGCCTAAAATTCTGATTAGTCCAGTTGTGTGTTCATAAGAAAGCATGATTTCTAGGAAAGGCTGTGTAAACATGAGCCATTTTTATTCAACTTCTTCCAATACCAAAAGTAACAGTTTGTTCACAGACTGTGGAGAAGTCCGGGACTGCTGTGCAATCTGGACATTCCTTGGCTTCTCTTTGAACTCAGCTGAACACAATGTTCCAGTTGCTGAGAGGAAAAAGCTTGGATTTCCCAATCCCTCTGTTGCTTGAGATTAAATCGCCATTTATATCTGTTCTTCCAAGAAGAAAATGCTGTTTTAGTACAACAAGCCATCACAATAAACTGTCAAGTTTCAGAAACGGTGTATCTTGTCAAGTTGCTAAAACAAGAAATAGTTTATGTTAAACTAGAAAAAAAAACTTTCTGTAACTTTCTCTGACTTAAATTTGATCACAGAGTGCAAGGATCAATAAACGTGAGAACTAAACAGGATCAAATACCATGAATCAATGAACAAGGATAAACGGCTTGGTACGGTACAGACACATAATATTTGCATTGAACAAAGACACATGAGGGGTTTAAATAAGTAACATCATTTAATCAATGATAAAACACAAACAGCTGTGAATAATTATGACAAGTGAGGGAGACAACCAATAACAAGACAGTGGCAGGGACAAGACATAAACCATAACAAAACACACATGTCAAAATTAAACCAAGTCATTAACTGTGTTTACATGGACAACAATAATCCACTTTTAATCCGATTAAGACAATAATGTGATTAAGAAACTACCATGTAAACAGCAATTTTTAATTACCTTAATCTAAATAAGCTCATGATCTAATTAAGCAATAATCGAATTAAGACAGGTGGACTACTCCTGTTTTAGTCGTATTTTGGACGTGTATTACAGACATGTAAACACTTTAATCACATTATGTGAGAGTTTTCACCGTATTTTGCGACAGGACACGATCACACACGGCAGTTCTCAACATTTAGGCCTGTAGTGTGGAAAAATAAATGTATCTCAGCTACTATATAGCGGTAAGTACACGGTTTGAGACACACCCACGGCTTCAAGCAGTTTTCTATTAACATGTACAGCATGAGAAATAATTAACTGCACTTAACTCGTCCGTAATTTTTTTTTTATTAAAACACCCAAAACTGTATACGGTACCATAATGAAGACGAACTGTATGTTGATACGTGAAATTCTGGAGGGACGTCGGACGGTGTGTCGCGGTGACGTAATGACGCGGGCTGTTAATCTAATTATGATCTATAACATGTAAAACGGGAACATGACAGGAGTGTTCTAAAAGCGACTCATGTAAACACCTTATTCACATTATTATTAAATTATTATTATTATAGTGCCTTTGCTTTCTGTCAAGATAAATGGAAAATGTTTTGAGATTATTAATGTGAAATGTATAAGTAACTTAACTAACACTACACAAGTACATAGTACTTATTTCTTGAAATTTTTTACCCAAAAATGGTCAAAAGGGCCACTTTTGGTCTTTTAATCTGAAAGCTCTTACTGGGGAAAAAAAACAGGTTAAATAGCAATAGACACCTACAAAGTATCATAACTAACACTGTGGAAATAATGTTAATGCTATTGACAATTAGAAAGTGATTAAAATGCTGTTTGTTACCTTTATTCTCCTGTGACATTCAGAACAGGCCAGATGAAAAAGTTTGAGGAGCCGCAGATTAACAGTGGAAATGTCAGCCGTGTGGAAATAAGACACATTAGACAAGAAATTGGTACCTGTATATAGAAAATGTATCATGTTGTGATGTTTTTGTAGTTTTTTTATTGCTGCAGACCAAATACTCCCCTTCATGTTAACAGTATTTCCCGAATGGCAGTTGCCTTTCAGCATTAAAATGAGCCCTGTAACACTGCAAAAAATTGGTCAGTAATGGTTTTATATTCCCCAGATCTCAATCTGACCGAGAATCTGTGGGATGTTCTGGACAACTTACAAATCTTTTAACTTACAGGACTTAAAAGATTGTCTTGGTGCCAGATACCACAGCACACCTTAAGAGGTCTTGTGGAGTCCATGCCTCAAAGGGTCAAAGCAGTCATGGTGACACAAGGAGGACCTACACAATATTAGGCTGGTGGGTTTAATGTTATATCTGATAAGAGTACATATACAGTACATACAGTATAAAAAGATAGCAAGTAAACCTAGATCACTTTTAATAATAAGGGTAGTTATTTAATGAAGATTAAATATCAGCATGGTCTGTTCAGATGGTAGCTTTAAACCAAAATGGCACAAATGGCAGAATTGATATTACTGGAACAGGTTTATGTCACATTATGCCCTTAGGGGGTAATGGATATTTAGACCAGTATGATTATTTTTTTTGGAGGATGAAAGCTGGCTTATAAGTCGGTTCAATTTGCCATGGCATCTGATCAATTTTATAAAGCTTTGTCATGGTTTGCTTCCATTTCTCTCCATATTTTTGACCTTTTCAGGTGCTGTGGATCTGCTGAATATGCACCTAATAATTTTTTAATTCTTATAGACATGAATCAAAAGTACGTCTGCCTCAGAGAAAATCTTTTTGTTTTTTTTTTTGTTTTTTTTTTTGGCCATTAGTGGCAATTTTGTCCTTTCCGCTCTGTGAACCTTGTTTTTTCATGGAATTTGTGTGCATGGATTTTAAGTGCAAATTATCTGTTGTGTGTAGGTAATATTCGTGGGTCTGAGTTCCCCTTTTTCAAGTTCGAGTCCAGACCAAGTACTTAACCAATCGAGTCCAAGTCCAAAAGGGGCAGAGTTGTACTCGAGTCCAATGTCAATATAAATGTAACAAAAAATACCACTATTACATCTTACCATTGCCATTTAATATTTTTATTTCATGTCATCAGCAACTCTTATTTACAGTTCAGGAATGTGAAGAATTGTCTGTCTATTTACAACAATATTGCTTATATTGCTCATAATACAGCTGTTATATTTGGTATTATAAGTAATGCTGCTGTACTGTGATAAAATCAAAGAGATTTTGATTTTCTCAACAGTAAATCGAGAAAAAAACCATTAGTGGTAAGGTACACAATGTCATGAACCAAAAAGTTTCACTTTTCCAGAGTGTTGTAATAGTTGGCAGTCCTCAATGCTGCAGATATTCCTTGGTTGCACAATATCACTTCCAGTACAAACTTTGCTTAAAAAAATAAAGCATGGGATGGAGCAGAGCAAAGTACACACACACACACACACACACACACACACACACACACACACACACACACACATACACACATGCCAACACATTCCGTAGATCTGGAGTTTCCCAGTAGCCACATGTCTCAACCCCATGCTTTAACCCACCCTCTCAAACTGTGGGCGGTACTAAAAACCGAAAACAAATACCCACAACCACAGACACAGATATGCATATCTTCACACTAATATGAGGAAACAATCTTCAGTTATTTCCACAACTTCTTAAGGGAGAACAAGCCTTTTTTTGAGTAGTAGTAGATCACTACTAGAATACTAATGTTTTTAGGAAATTAGTGCATGTAGAAAAGTGAACTATACTGCAGGAATTACATCTTGAAGAGATTATTAGAAATACCTATGACATCAAGGTTCTGCAGCAAGAAGACCATGCAGTGAGTTAGAGAATTAATAATTACCAGTGCTTGGCGTTCTGTAAGGTGACAATTGAAAGAGTTTGGGAAATTGTAAAGAATATTCTTTTAACATCATTTACCACTGAGCACCTGGAAGTTATTTCACAGCAAGTAAGTAATGCATTCTCACCTAGTGGACTTTTTAACAAGTGGCAAATGCATTCTGTATTTAAAAGGAGATTAAAAGCACGCTCTTTTCTTCTTGTCATTAGAAATTCTGAAGTTAGGTTGTAAAGTTAAAAGTTTTTGCTATTCACAATCACTGGTACAGTGGCCTTTTAACAAACCGAAAAACATTAACAGAACAAAAATACGACAGCAATTTCAGAAACGTGACCGCATTAAACGAAAACATAAAGGATCGGTCCTTTTAAAACATCACATGCATGCTGATTGGACATTTTCATTTGCTGATTGATATTTGTTTATTCATTTGGCAGACAGTTTTATGCATTGACTTACAATTGAGCTGAGCAGATGAAGTTTAAACGGCTTGCTCAGACATGAATAAAAGCATCAGTAGATTCATCAAGGTTCATTTCCTCTTGAATTTTCTCCCTTTTACTGTAAACATCCTCCAGATCTCAAGTGGTCTCTCAGACTGAAACAAGCTTATCAGCAATGAGCCCTATCCATTTTGTTGATGCACTTTTGAATGTGTTGTGCTGTTTTTTTGTTTTCTTGTTGTAATTTTTGGTTTTTGATTATTCTAAACTACTCCATGTGTTTATGAGTAGAGATGAAGTCAGACACAATGGCCATGACAGCACTGGACAGCAAACAAGATACAGTATGTATCTTTGGCACGGGAGATTTTGGGCGATCTTTGGGTCTTCGCTTGCTTCAAGCAGGATATGATGTTGTCTATGGATCCCGAAACCCCAAAAATTCTGCTCTGTTGCCCAAGGGGGCAAAGGTAATGCCACATGAGGAGGCATCTCGAAAAGCGAGGGTGATATTTGTGGCTATTCATCGAGAGAACTATGACTTTCTGGCCAGTCTGAGCCCAGCTCTTGAAGGAAAGGTCCTGGTGGACATCAGTAATAATCTGAAGAAGCATCAGTACACAGACTCTAATGCTGAGTATCTGAGCATGCTGGTATCTGGGGCACTCGTAGTCAAAGCATTCAACACCATCTCAGCCTGGTCACTGCAATCAGGCGGGCTGGATGCCAACAGACAGGTAAGATGCATGCAATATATATATACAGTTGGGGAAATAACCAGACTTTGGTATTAACTCAAGAAATCCAAGTGTATAAAGAAATTCAAATATTAAAGTCCATAAATGAAATTATGTGTAATAAGGTGGAATGACACAGGAAAAAAGTATTGAACACGCTAACTGAAATTTATTAAATACTTCGTGGAGAGGCCTTTGTAATGATAGCTTCAAGACGCTTCCTGTATGAAGAAATTAATGGGCCGCAGTATTCAGGTGTGATTTTGGTCCATTATTCTAAATATGTTTTCTTTAAATCTTGTTCAATTGGATTTGAGTGAGGTGATTGACTGGACCATTCAAACATCTTGATTTATTTTCTCTGAAACCAATTGAGAGTTTTCTTTGCTGTATGATTTGGATCATTGTCCTGCTGGAAGCTCCACACATGTCTTATCTTTATCATCCTGGTGGATGGCAGCAGATTCTTCTCAAGAATCTTCCGGCAAAGGGCTTCATTCATCGTTCCTTCAAGTATATGAACTCTGCCAGTACCATGTGATGAAAAACAGCCCCACACTGTAATGCTTCCACCTCCAAACTTCACTGTTGGTATAGTGTTTATAGCAGTGTCATTTCTTCTCCAAACACGGTGTGTAGTATGACAGCCAAAAAGTTCAATTTTGCTCTTGTCGGACCAGACTACACTCTCCCAGTATTTCATAGGCTTGTCCAAATGAGTTGTAGCAAACTTTAAACGAGCTTTGACATGCCTTTTCTTTAGTAATGGAGTCTTGTGGGGTGAGTGTGCACAGTGGAGTGCATTGCCTATTGTTTTCTCTGTGACAATGGCACCTGCTGCCTCCAAGTTTTTTCTGGAGCTCTTTCCAAGTGGTCCTTGATTCTTGGGCTACTCTTCTAACTATTCTTCTGACTCCCTGGTGAGAAATCTTGCGAGCAGCTCCTGTGCATGGCTGGTTGATGACGGACTGATGTTGTTTCCACTTGTGGATAATGGATAATGGATAATTCTCCCTGGAGAATTGTTTTTTTCTTAGCATGTTCAATACATTTTTCCACTTTATTACAGATAACTTTATTTTTGGATTTTAATGTTGTGAATTCTTTATATTTCCAGATTTCTTGAGTTAATACGGATGCCTGGTGAAAATTTAATGTGAATAACCTTATTGGAAATATATTTACTGAAAAAAATGTTGATGCTCTCTGTTCAATACCTATTTCCCCCACTGTGTGTGTGTGTGTGTGTGTGTGTGTGTGTGTGTGTGTGTGTGTGTGTGTGTGTGTGTGTGTTATTGCCCTAAACTTCATTTCTTATGCAGATGACTATTTTTTTAAATAATGTAGCAAATTAACTTACAAGCTATGATCTGCTAAAAGAATAATCAGTGATAAAAAGGTTATATAAAATGTGGGCCCATGCACTAACCCTTTTAAGAGTGTCTCCTGCAGATTACTTGTGATTGATCAACTGTCAACAACATGGCAACCTAAATATAGCAGTTATAAATAGGCATTACCAAGAAATTACCACAAAGTCCTCCATCCTGAAGACTTCTCCATGTTGGAAAACAGAAAGTTACAGCTTTTTTGACTGTTACAAAGCACTGATTTCTGTAAGCCTGTCATGACAGTAAACTATACCATATCAACAATAATGTAATATTTTTTTTGTATCAATTTAAAACAACAATGTTTTAGAGAATGAGTATCAATATAAACCTGTGATTTGTCTTGCAGCTGCCACTATTGATAGAGCTGCTGTTATGGAATATTCTGACTGATCATAATTGAGAATATAACAGTACTGTAGTATAGAAAAATATTAGCATACTGTAATTAATATATTAGCATATTATACCCTAATAACTCAAATTTAAAGCTACATTTAGTAGTTTGCACCACTATCTACTATATTTATGCTATAATATACTATAGACCGTGCTGCAAGCAGCAGGGGTGATGTGGCACAATGACATCAGTGAGATGAGCCAGTGACTTCAGTATGCGTCATTCCTAGATTAAAGCAAAGTGCACTATTATCAATCTTCTCCATGCTTAAGTTGCTGTGGTCACAGGCATCTAATTTAATTGATTTCTCTGTCTCACTCATTTTAAAATGCAATAGCTGCCATGAGTATTTCCTGGTAACGAAATAGATCTTGAGAAACTTAATGACCTTAATATATTAATTCATGGCCACTCCTTATTAGAAATAACCACCAAAATAACCTCAGCAGCGCCGTACCATTGTATGGTGGATTTGTTATAGGCTGCTTGATGATCACATTAATGCCTGCAGACATCATTGCACTGACTCATAGCTGACACTGTGTTGAAAACTCTTTGCTAATTTCCAAATGATTTAAAAGGGACACTAAATGTAAAGTGTTCCCTTATGTATACAATTATTGTTGCTTAAGGGCACTTTAATAATCCTAGTAAGCATTTAAAAAGGCTGAAACACTGATCTGCAATTAATATGTCAACCATTCATGGAGCAAAGTGCAAAGTGTCAAATGAGCTACAAAAGACTTGTGCAATAATTCACCTAAATTTGCAGACTCTTCCCCAAATATGACCCCAACAGGACATCCTCCTGTTGTGTTTATGGATGTGTTTGTGAAACGTCTGTATATATAAACTGTACTATATGCGTCCAACATCCACCTCATCAACAAAATGTGAGGGAAATCACAGTGGGATGAAGCACTCTCACTGATGTGTGTGTCACTAGTTTTATTGCTTATTATCTGAAATTCAAGCCCACTGCAAAAAGAAATTCACACTGGTCACCAGAGGATTTTTGAGGAACAGGTTCACAAAGTCTGAATCCAGGCAGGCAATCTGGGGCCTCGCTCTGCGACTCCGGGACCGCAGTGCGTTATCAGTGTGAACATGTCCCTGTGCTGAATGGAGATAAGTAGATACATAAAACCTAGTTTAAAGTTTTCCTATGGGATAATTACTAACAAACATTTTTTTTTAAATGAAGGCAATAATTATGAGGATGATTTAGTGAAAATCTAAATAAAATGAAAACTTAACGTGAACCTGGTATTAATTCTATTAGGCACGTGGAGGAATAGTTTTCTAAAGAATTCAGTTGGTTAGTTTTTCCAAGCATTTTAGAGAACTTGCCATAGTTCTTTAATTTATTTATTTATTTACGTATTTATTTATTTATTTATTTATTTATTTAAGATTTTGGCTCTCACTTGCTCTGTAGATCTCAATTTGACAACGTTTTAATCTGATATGTGATATGATCTAATCTATTTCCTTTAAAGACATACAAAATTATTGACACCCTTAACTGCAAGGTGTGCTTTTTTTGTTTTGTTTGTTTTCAATTGCTGTGTCATTATTTTTGGCTTAATATTTGGTTATTTGACTGAATAACTTGTTATTTACACTTAGTGTCTTGTTATTTGAACTTATTAGTAACTCATTTTTTGACTTGCAGTATCATTTGACTTAGTATATACAGTATAGTGAAAAAGTGTTTGCCCCCTTCCTCATTTCCTGTTCCTTTGCATGTTTGTCACACTTAAGTGTTTCGGAACATCAAACCAATTTAAACAATAGTCAAGGACAACACAAGTAAACACAAAATGCAATTTGTAAATGAAGGTGTTTATTATTAAAGGTGAAAAAATATCCAAACCATCATGGCCCTGTGTGAAAAGGTGATTGCCCCCCTTACTATAACTGTGGTTGTCCACACCTGAGTTCAATTTCTCTAGCCACACCCAGGCCTGATTATTGCCACACCTGTTCACAATCAAGGCATCATTTAAATAGGAGCTGCTTGACACAGTAAGGTCCACCAGAAGATCCTTAAAAGCTACACATCATGCCGAGACCCAAAGAAATTTAGGAACAATTG
>JAFFST010014796.1:0-7500 GCA_022414735.1 Noturus placidus | reverse complement strand
ACCCTCAATTGCTCAGATGTATAAATGTAATAAATGTAATCTGGATAAAGGTGTCTGCTAAATGCCATAAACATAGATCTCTTTCCATAATATGAGATGTTTCACTGAATCTGTGGAAGTTTTCTAGTGATGATGTCATTCCTCCAGTGCACAAGCAGCCAGCTATCAGAAATTAGCTCACGCGTCTTCCGTTGTCTTTGTAGCTTGAATCCGTACAGCTACGACGAGAGCTGCGTTTGCAGTAGTGTGGACCACCTGCCGTTGGCTGCTCTGCCCATCCTCGCCATCGCCGCTCCTCAGTACCAGGACGCCGTGGCCGTGGTGATCGCTCAGGCCAATCAGGTGTATCACGACTTCCTCCAGTCACCTGAGGGGCTGGGCTTCACTGGGCGGGTAATTCTCGATCCTGTATGAATGACACCACAGGGCTGTTGAATGTTGGCTGTTGAAGTATCGTTCACCAACATTAGAAAGTATAAGCACCCCAAAACACATACGTGGACTTGCAGTCTGTGTAAGGGTTTTATTATTGGATCATATAATCCAACGTAACAGAGGAAACGTCATGAAAATGGAAGATCGCGTAGAGACAGTCGAACTGTTCTAGAACCTCATTGTATCGCGGTGTTGTAAAGTTCGTTCTCCGCGTGTCATATCTGCTAATTTGAACGGTATGCTGTAAATTTTTGTTGGTATGCCATGACGGCAGCAATATTCTGAAGGAATAACCTACTTGTCTGACATTAGTATAATCCTGTGTCAGACGAAATACCGAGCAGACGTAAATGTACTAATTAAGGAGAAATGAGGTCAGTAAATCAAACGAAGTGAATGCGTCGTTAGTGATATTAGCATTCCTCGCAGTGCGACAATGAACTGCAAATGTATCCCCCCCAACCCCTCCCCCACTCCTCAGGTTTGCTTGGTGGCTGACTGTGTTGGCGGAGTGCTGTGTTTCGACGCACTGTGTTTTAGTGGTGACAAGCGGCACGGAAGTCCCACGACAAGCACTACAAACTACAGCACTGAGAGCCTCAAGGTAAACACAATCTCATCCTCTATACACACACACACACACACACACACACACACACACGCCTACATTTTTAATACTCACAGTGTCTCTCAGTGTCACACACACTCTTCTGTTCTCTGGATCTTACCCTTTCATATCTGTCTGGCTTTGGGCTTTATCTGATATAATATATATCTGCTTTGACGAGCTCTTCGCCTCCTGTCTTGTTTTCAGATCTCAAAACACTTCAGCCTTCAAAACACACCTTCTGAAATGTCTCCATGTCCTGTCTTTATTCACCGAACGCTTTCATGTCCTTTGTGAGAGAGTTACGTCTTTAATAAATCTGCGCAAGATTATCACTCGAATGTCGCCATGATCAATATTGTACCGTTGCTGGCGGTGTCAAGCTGAGGCTAGGATAAACTCATCAACACAATAACTCTGCTGGGTAGGTAAACACGTGTTGGGTAAGACACTGAACTGAAGAGATTGAAGGAGCATGCAGACGAGACGTGCTAGCGGTAGACTTAGATGTTGAAACCAATGTGGAGTCTGTGTTGATTTTGTTTGGTTTTGTTTTTTTAAATTGCACCACCATAATTGACTTTCAAAATGATTTCAAGTAAAGGAATAGTCGGTTGCTTGATGAAACCCCGGTTTCGATCTTCCTACTCAAGTTGGAGCAATTATCAGGGTTGAAATGAGTTTTTGTTCCCCCCACATGTCTGATTCAGGTGCACACGTGGCTCGGTTGGCAGCAGCCTCCCAGTCAGCGATTCCCAGCAGTCCATCTGCCTGGCCACTTTGTCCTGATGTTTTAATGAGCACTCAGTCACCTGCGCAGTGCCACACGGGGCAACACATATACCAGACACTGCATTAGTGGATGATGCTGCAGAAGGGAGGAAAAAAGCCTTAAGTTAAGTCTTAAAACCCGTGTACGTGTGCGTGATAGTGTTTTTACATTTACTCATTTGGCGGACGCTTTTATACAAAGTGACTTGCAATTAAACTGAGCAGTTGAGGGTCTTTCACAAGGACCCAACAGTGAGAGCTGTCTGGTAGAGAGATTCCACTGAGCCGCCACTACCCACTGTTTGGTCTCTATAACATAATCTTAAAAACATGCAAATGAAGCCAATCGTACGGCAACAGTATAATGTGTAAAACCGTGCAGATACAGGCCAAGAGCTTGGGTTAATGTTCGCATCAAACATCAGAATGAGTCAAAAAGGTGGCATAGTTGTTGGTGCAAGATGGACACAAACGCCTGGGATTTTCATGTACAACTGTAACACACAAACCAAAAACATCCAGAAAACCCCCAAAAAACATCCAGAACCCCCCAAAAAACATCCATAAAACCCCCAAAAAACATCCAGAAAACCCTCAAAAAACATCCAGAAAACCCCCCAAACATCCAGAAAACCCCCAAAAAACATCCAGAAAACCCCCCAAAAACATCCAGAAAACCTCCCAAACATCCAGAAAACCTCCAAAACATCCAGAAAACCCCCAAAAAACATCCAGAAAACCCCCCAAAAACATCCAGAACCCCCCAAAAAAAACATCCAGAAAACCTCCCAAACATCCAGAAAACCCCCAAAAAACATCCAGAAACCCCCAAAACATCCAGAAAACCCCAGAACATCCAGTGCATTGCAGTTGTGCAGACAGAAACGCCTTGCTGTGCAGGAGGTCTGAGGAGAATTGCCAGACTGGTTTGAGCAGACAGACAGAAAGCCTAAGGTAGCTTAAATAACCACTCTGTACAGCCATGGTGAGCAAAAAAGCATCTCAGAATGCACAAAATGGCCGAATGGACAGTCGCATGGCCTTCAACAGCAGAAGAGCACATCAGGTTCCATGCCTGTTGGCAGAGGACAGGAATCTGATGCTACAGTGAGCACAGACTGACCAAACCTGGACAGTTGAAGATTGGACACCTGGTCTGCTGAATCTCGATTTTTAGATGTTAGGGTCATGAATTTTGCAGGATGAACTATTGTGTCAGCATTTCAGGGTGGTGGTGGTGATGATGGTGGTGAGGATGGTGGTGGTGATGATGATGGTGATGATGGTGGTGATGATGATTGTGATGATGGTGGTGGTGATGATGATGATGGTGATGATGGTGGTGATTATGGTGATGATGATGGTGGTGATTATGGTGATGATGGTGGTGATGATGGTGGTGGTGATTATGGTGATGATGATGGTGGTGATTATGGTGATGATGATGGTGGTGATGATGGTGATGATGATGATGATGATGGTGATGATGATGGTGGTGGTGATGATGGTGATGATGGTGGTGGTGATTATGGTGGTGGTGATTATGGTGGTGGTGATGATGATTGTGATGATGATGGTGGTGATGATGATGATGGTGGTGATGATTATGATGGTGGTGATGATGATGGTTGTGATGATGGTGGTGGTGATTATGGTGGTGGTGATTATGGTGGTGGTGATGATGATTGTGGTGATGATGGTGGTGATGATTATGATGATTGTGATGATGATGATGGTGGTGATGGTGATGATGGTGGTGGTGATGGTGGTGGTGGTGATGATTGTGATGATGGTGATGGTGGTGGTGGTGATTATGGTGGTGATGATGATGGTGGTGGTGATGATGGTGGTGATGGTGATGATGATGGTGGTGATGATGATGGTGATGGTGGTGATGATGGTGGTGGTGGTGATGATGATTGTGATGATGATGATGATGATGATGGTGGTGGTGATGATGCTGGTGGTGATGATGATGGTGGTGATGATGTTGTGGGGAATTTTTACTTGTGCCACCTTAATATCAATTGAGCATTGTTTGAATTCCACTATAGTTGCTGAACACGTACATCCCTTTATGGTCACAATTTACCCATCGTGTAATGATTTCTTCCATCCAGCGTTCGTTGGCTTCACTCGCCGCGCCAGTCACCAAACCTGTATCCATTAGAGAAACTTTGAACTGTGGAAGAACGGGAGATTTGCAGCATTGATGTACAGACCACAATTATGCAATCATATGCACGTGGAACATGGAGTCTCAAAGGAATGTTTCCAACATCTTGTGGAGTTCCATACCATGAAGATTTGAGGCTGTTGTGAAAGCAGAGCGGGTCCGACCCAGTATCTGTACGGTGTAAGTGTACTCACAATCTACAACCCACCGTGTTGTCCCTATTGACATGGGACAATAGCTATGATGACGCAAACTACGATGGCCTAAAGCATCAAACCTGTGTTTCTCTGAGAGGACCCGACGCCACGCTGCCCGTGTGTACCTGCTCGACTACACGTGAGATTTTCTTGATGTTTCCAATCTTCCTAGGAGAAGCAGGGAATGATGAGCAGTCTGAGTCCCACGCTGAGGAGCAGCAAGCGCTTGAGTAAGAGCAACATCGACGTTTCAGCACTATGCCAGTCAGCGCCAGCCCTCTACCGTCCACTCATTCGCAAGCAGAGCGACTCGTGTGACACGGACATTGCTGGGAGCCAGAGAGACGTCTTCTTCAGCAGGTTGGACTTTTCTTTTCTTTTTTTCTTTTCAGCTCATTTCTGAGTGTGTTTTTCGGAGTTCTCTTATTGGAGCATGTCAATATTTATACATTCATATAGAGAGAGAGAGATAAAAACAAATAATCAAACAAAATGACGGAAAACTCGTATCAGAAATGCATTAAACATGTTTATATAGACATGGTGGCTTAGTGGTTAGCACCTTCGCGTCACACCTCCAGGGTCCGGGGTTCGAGTCCCGCCAGGGCCATGTGTGGGCGGAGCTTGTATGTTCTCCCCGTGTGTCAGGGGTTTCCTCCGGGTACTCCGGTTTCCTCCCCCAGTCCAAACACATGCATGTTAGGCTGATTGGCGTGTCTAAAGTGTCCGTAGTGTATGAATGTGTGTGTGAGTGTGTATGTGATTGTGCCCTGTGATGGACTGGCACTCTGTCCAGGGTGTAACCCCGCCTTGTGCCCCATGCTCCCTGGGATAGACTCCAGGTTCCCCCGTGACCCTGATAAAGGAGTAAGCGGTAGAAGATGGATGGATGTTTATATAGACCTGTTTGTGATGTGTTTAGCGAATTCGGTGCTAATTTGTTATGAGGTCACTGGGGGACATTGTTACCGCTAGCTTAGTAACAACGGGGTGTAATTGATTCGGTTATCTGCCTAGCTTTACGCCACTTAGCTCGCAAAGGAAATGGTTCTACTAGACTACATTGAAAAAGGCCAAGAAGGCTAATTTTATTCAGCAGCACCGTAGTTGATCTTATTTTCAGATTCATGCTTGATTGTGACCTCTGTTAATCAGCGTCTCTACTCTCGTAAAGGTCAACTGAAATGCTGATTTGAATACATTGGTCTAGCAGCGCTGGGGCGGGGGCTGTGGGGGCGGGCTACAGAGTCACGGCCTGTGGCTAAGAGTAATAAGTAAATAAATACGCACGGATGAACTTTTGAAATGGTGCTCTTTCTCGAGGGCCACAGTGTTTCATGTGCTTTTCCTCCCGTTAAGGGTTTTAACAGGAACATGCAGAATGTAGATGCTATGAGCGACGCGAGGATGGTCTCCAGATAGCGTTAAGCAGAAATATGACTTTCTACACAGGGGATGTTAAATGACTGCTTCTGACGTTATTGGCACTAAATTGTACTGTGGTGATGCATCAGAGATGGAGAAGATGGGTTGGGATTTAGACTTTCGCCTCGTTTGTTGTTGTTTTTTTCCTCGTTCAGTCTGTCTCAGGATGAGCAGATAAACGCTCAGTCCCCAGGCTGCTTCGACTTTGAGGTTTCAGACTGCTTTCTGCTGGGCTGCCCACTGGGACTGGTGCTCGCCATGAGGACAACCGTGCTGCCGGCTGGTCAGAGTAAATAACACCCAAAAGCACACAGAGACCATTTGATTTTAAAGTAAAAGAACACGGCTGTTTGTGTTCGCCGAGCAATTCTTATTTCGGTACTGGAGGACTTACCTGACAAGCTGACTTGATTTAAGGAGCACTCCAACTTCCCCCCGCTGGTCCCTCTCTCCCTCTCCCTCGCTCTCCCTCTCTCTCCCTCTCCCCCTCTCTCTCTCTCCCTCTCCCCCTCTCTCTCTCTCCCTCTCTCTCTCTCTCCCTCTCTCTCCCTCTCCCTTTCTCTCTCTTTCTCTCTCTCTCCCCCTCTCTCTCTCTCTCTCTCTCTCTCCTCTCTCTTTTTTTCTCTCTCTCTCTCTCTCCCTCTCTCCTCTTTTCTCTCTCCCTCTCTTTCTCTCTCTCCTTCTCTCTCTCTCCCCCTCTCTTTCTCTCTGGCTCTCTCTCCCTCTCTTTCTCTCTCTCTTTCTCTCTCCCTCTCTTTCTCTCTCCCTTTCTCTCTTTCTCTTTCTGTCTCTCTCTCGTTCTGTCTCTCTCTCTCTCTCTCCCCAGTTGCCCAGTTGCGTCCAGCCTGCTCGCAAATCTTCAATCTGTTCTACCCGTCTGACCCGTCTGCCTCACGTCTGGAGCCCCTGCTGTACCCGCCTCTCACCCAGCTGCCCCCCTTCACTGTGTCACGCTACCAACGCTACCCACTGGGCGATGGGCGCTCCACTCTCATAGGTAAAACCACACAAATTCTCAATAGTGATTCAAGAAAATGGGGGGCGGGGTTTGCATGTACATTTATGGCATTTGGTAAACGCCCTTATCCAGAGTGACTTCCAATTATCTCTCTTTTTTTTTTTTGGTTTAGTAGTTAGCACATTTGCCTCACACCTCCGGGGTTGGGGGTTCGAATCCCGCCTCCGCCCTATGAGCACAGAGTTCTCCCCGTGGTTACAGGGTTTCATCCGCGTACTCCGGTTTCCTCTCCCAGTCCAAAGACATGCCTCGTAGACTGCTTGGCATTTCCAACTTGTCTGTAGTGTGTGAACGTGCGTGCGTGCGATTTCAGGGGTGTTTGCTGAGTCCCCGCCCACAACCATGCGTAGGATAAGCGTTATAGAAAATGAATGGATGGATGAGAGAGATGCGCATGTGGAGCACGCACAGTTGACACTCAGGTCAGACTCCAGTCATGCCTGCTGGAAATGACACGCAATAACCTTCGTTTTTTTACTTCATTAGCAAATGTGTGCATCACTGTGTGAGTGTGGAATTAAAGCATTCCGTAAAGACACATTTCGTCCGGATCGTTTTCCTGCATCAAGCGTCAAGAGATTTATTTACAAAAAGAGAAAAGTTTATGAGATGTGTTTGATGGACTGAAAGGCAAGTTAATTATCTCAAAATGTAGGAATTAAAGTGCTGAGCACACTGCTGTGAGTCACTCCCAGGCTTTCTCTCTCTCTCTCTCTCTCTCTCTCTCACTCTCTCTCTCTGCCCCCCCCTCTCTCTCTCTCTCCCTCTCTCCCTCTCCCTCGCTCTCTCTCCCTCTCCCCCTCTCTCTCTCTCTCTCTCTCTCTCTCTCTCTCCCTCTCTCTCTCTCTGTCTCTCTCTCCCTCCTATCTCT
>JAFFST010014782.1:2253-35724 GCA_022414735.1 Noturus placidus | reverse complement strand
CCAAAGTCGCACAACATTTTTACAGATTTTGGAACTCAGTCCACACATAAGGCACAACGGATTATTAGGCGCACGGCCGATTTTTGAGAAAATTTAAGGCTTTTAGGTGCGCCTTATAGTGCAGAAAATATGGTAGCTGCACTGTTCTAGTCAGTTTGAATGTTTCTGATTAGCTTACTTGTAGCTCTTTCTGTTCTTCCCAATACGTACTGTTTCTGGCTAATTAGTAAAAAAATTGTTTTGCAGCCCTTTCTATTGCTTTCTACTACTTTAATGCCCGAATTATATTCTGCCTCACATGTAAATGGTAAATGGCGCACTTATATAGCACTTTTATCCAAAGCGCTTTATACATTGTGTCTCATTCACCCATTCACACACCAATGGTAGCAGAGCTGCTTGGGGTTCAGTGTCTTACCCAAGGACACTTCAGCATGTGGAGTCATGCGGGCCAGGAATCGAACCGCCAACCCTACGATTAGTGGGACCCGCTCTACCAACTGAGCCACAGCCACCTCATGTCAGTTTGGATAAAAAATTGTGTGAACTTATAGCAAGTTCAGGGAAAAATATTTGTCAGAGTTTAATAACTCACCCTGGAGGGCAATGCTGTTCATCAATAGCATCCACTGCACTCTCCACAGAGTTGAGCAAGGACTGAATTTGATTGGCTGATTCCTTCAACAGGAAGCGAGTCACAAACTGCTCAATATTAGTTCCTCTTTCATACACCTGTTAAAAAAAAGAGAGAGTATAAATTAGAGCGAGTGAGTGGGAAAAGCAAATAGCAGCAGAATCAGCACTTTGCAGGGTGTATTATGAATGCACGCACATTTAATGAGCCCCAGCATGCTCATCAGCAAGCTGCATTCCAGCAGAAGGCTTTTAAAATAATACCATATAAATGAACACAGACTTTGTAAATGTTGAGTATAGCAGATGGTTAAATAACTGAACTCTTTCTGAATTATGGTTGGGAAAATACATGAAAGCCAACAGAGTATGATAAAAGCAAGAAATAAAAATGAGATATGAGCAACTAGAAAATGATGTGCCATTTTCCAGATTGTAATTGTTTGCTTGATTGCTATGATGCCTCAAAATTCAAGGAGCAAATTCTAAAAAGGTCTTTACATTTTTTATATTTAAAAAAAAAAAAAAAAAAAAAACACTGACAAGAAACCATTTCCACTGCTTCACAAATTAGATATTGAACTTTTTTCTTAGAACTTTAACATAATAAGCATTGTGTTATTATGTTGACTGAATGAAGTTTCTTGACTAGCTACTAGTCTATTACAGCAATTGACTACAATGGAATAACAATATTTAGAAGTTGTCTGACACCTGACAGTCACAGAGCATTAGAGTAAAACTGTTTTTCATTACCCCATTCGTTAACATGGTACATTGTTATAAGATAGGGAAAACAGAAGCTTAACTTCACAAAGACACACTTTGTACAGAAATACTACTACTACTACTACTACTACTACTACTACTACTAATAATAATAACAATAAATTTCACTCACCCATGAAATTATACAAAAGAATCTGTACAATGCCCATATACAAATAAACACCCACAAGGCTCCTATTTCAGGATTATTGATATTATTAATGGTACTGTAGAATCATCCATTCTCACATGACATTCAATAATCCCCAAAGGAAGGATATCACAGTACACTATCTCACTTGGCTAGACAGAGACTGCAAAACATCTGACAGTGGAAAAAGTAGTGCCAGTTTTTAATAGCGTCTCATGGCTATATAGCAAAATGTTGAAGTGCAAAGATGGTATGAAGAAAAGAGCACCAAACACACTGACACATCTAATGACTTACAGTGCAATGGTATGCAGACCCATGCTGACTGTGTTTTATAAAACTGAAAAAATGGAGAAGTGGTGATGAGGGTAGTGGATGACCCAAGTCTGGGACACCTGGCTAGACAAAGATCCAGTTTGTGTGTGTGTGTGTGTGTGTGTGTGTACGCAATGGGGTCAGCATGATTAATGTTAGCGACATGCCAGGCCAGAAGTTCTGCATTGCGTACTACTGAAGGTTTCACACATCAGCAAGAAGTAAAGCAATTACTATTGGTAATGCTAAAGCAATTCTTTAAAACAAATCTGATCGGTCCCGAGGATTGCAGGGAAAGTGTTGAGGTTTTTATGGAGTAAAATCTTTAATTTAAACAGCCAGCCTCAAGGTTGTCATAGCATCACTGAGAGGGGTGCTTGCTCCAGTTGTTGAGAAACACAAGATAAAAGCTGTGATAGGAGAGTATCACAAATACATCCTGTGCCTGTCTCATCCTAATACTTATTTCAACCACTGTCTAATAGATTTTTACCCGTTATCATCCTATTCAGACCATTTATCATATTCCGGTTCACGAGGTCTACTTCTTGTAACCTGATTTCCAGTTCTCCCGGCCATGGTCTTTGTTTAAATAATTGTAATAATATTTACATCCTTAACCTCTGACTTAATGAGACATGGAAAGATTAGAATGTTTTAGTGATAGACCATATTAAATAGAAAATGTCATTTCATTCAGTAGTCACAGTGGCCTATTTTGAAAAAAAATGGAGGGTTTTTTATGGGATATTGTTTGATTATGTTGCCAGGTTTTGGTCAAATAAGAAGCTTTCATATTGTCATCATACGCTGGAATTGATGTCAAAAATACAGTTCCTAGAACACAATGTAGCTTTCAAACATGGCCGCTGGGAACTAAAAAACACAGCCATTACAGACTTTCTCATGTTCACATTCACTTGATTACTGATCACACACACACCTGGTTCAAAGTCACATTCACCCACAGTATATAAGGACTTTCAAACCACACTCATTTCATGAAGTATGCATGCTGTGTGCCTATACCAGTCTATACCAAATCTTTTATTTATTGATTGTCTCTCTGGTGTTGATCCCATTTCTGGTTTTCTTATCTTGCTCTTGAATGTCCTAGTTTATGTTGTTTGTACATCGCCTGACCCTTGTGTGAATTTTGACACTGTTTTTGGATTATGTATTGGTTTCATTTGCAACCTTCAATAAAGCTCATTGTACCAACACTTGTGTCAGTATCTGCCCTCTGACACATATTGTGTCAATATTATTTTGATATTCAAACAAATAATACAGATTTGAACCATTCAAACATGGGATTATGCATTTGCAACTTTAGAAATAAAGTTGCGTTAACCAGTTAGTTGTGCATTACATTTCTTTCTCTAAGGCTCACACTCTCCTACCTTTTCTGCTCATTAAGTCTCCTCTTAATGTTCAATTCTGAAAGTCTATAAAGGGAATTCTTAAGAGCAAAAAAAAATCATTTGTGTTTGTGTGCAGGTTTGTGCATATTAGCATGTATTATATGTTCCTGTATGTCATAATATAGAATGTGTACATTATCACTATTGGCTTATTCCCGAGCACATTTTTAACTACAGTCTAAAATATATTATAAATTATAAACAGTCCCTCCCCCCCCTTAAAACAAGGCTGACAGTCATCTTAGGTTGATAGTCATCATTTTAATGATTAAATCTATATGATACTTTGAGAACAAGTATCGTCATTATAGCCATATATTTGAGAAGTGTATAAAACTTAAAATAGGACTGAAAGCTGAGCATTTTTAAAGGAAAGGACACAACAGATTTGATTTATGTGGAACCAGTGGCTACATGCATTTAAAATGGAACCTATGGCACTGAATATTAATGGAAGCTAAACAGAGGGCAAAAATATAGACCATATGCCATCTGTCACTTCTCTAGCAAAATATTTACAAAGTTCCTTTGTTTGTCATGATTTGCGAGAATTACTGAATAACAATGAGTGACAAGGTGGACCCCCCCCCCACACACACACACAGAAAGAAAATGAATGACTCAATGGCTCTTTGCCAAGGGAATAGGTTAATCCATTATAAATAACCATTGCACATGTGTGATAAATATTACAGAAGTAGCAGTAATGTCCTTGGGGTAATATAGTGAACTGCTTTATTATGAATGTGACTCTGTTTTCATTATTAGGGCTGAGCCAAATGGGACAAATGGTGTAATTCCAACATTTTCACATGTTAATTAACTAGCTGAACAAAAAGATAGACTGAAAAGAAAGTGAATCATCAGTTGTTCTGTTAACTTGATGAATCTTCAAATAATTAAATAGAATTTTGATATGCTGAATATGATGGACAATATGCAGCTGATTCTCCATTAAACACTACTTCAGGCCTGTCGTCTATAGCTCTTCCTGAAACAGCTGTTAAACACACCCAGAGCTATAAAAGGTTCTGTAATTTGAGATGGCCACTCTATTTGCATCTTTGAGGAAAAGAATTGATCTGTGGAGTGGGACCTGCCTAGGGTTTCCATTCATATTGCAGAAATTTTAAAATAGCTGTTAACAGCAGACAAGCAAACAGAGGCTGGCTCCAAAACACTCATGACAAGGACGTCCAACCATAATCAAATAGTTTCTTATTTAAAGGTGACTCATTAGCGTGAATTAGCTTTAAGTTTAACGCTATTCATATGCAACATACTATCAGCATACGATCAGCCTATACTTAATATTATGCTTGGAATATGCTGTTTGAATGAGTTCTGCACAGGGCTCTTCAAAAGCAGTTTCTACATATCACCAAACAGTGTTGCTAAGAAACATATTGACTCCTGTTGCTAGGATACAATTAATTGGTTCATGTCTGAACAGCTCTGTGGCATCTAAGGACCAAGAGGATCTGTGCTTTATATAGATGAGACACTACAGATATGCCTGCATATCTATTTAAAATGATGGCACACCTGTGAACAAACATAGATATTTGCTGTGCCATAAAAATATATGAAGTGCAAGAACCTGCACTTTCTTTCTGAAGTTGAATCTGAAAAAGCTGAGCAGGGTCCACATATTTGTGCATTAGTTTCATTTGTCTCTCAGGTGATAAGTAGTATTAGAGTTCAAAGGCTCTTTAAAGTGGGCTTTAAATGGCGAGAAGTGTGTTAATGTGGCAAAAAAGTGACACCTATATTATTGAACATAATAGAAAGAAAGCAAGGGCAGACAGGGAATGTGAACCTGTAGCCCAGGCCAGTTAGGCAAAGCTTCAGAAAAATAAGGAGATTCAATCCTAATCACATTATGTAGCCTGAAAGCTGAAGTCATGGCATAATGTGGTTATTTAGCTTGGAACACATCCATTCACATGCTGGGATTGGAGCTGCTGGGATTAAATCTAGAGCTAGAAGAAATGAAGGTCAGAGAAGATGTCCTTTGGTTTCGTTTTTGTGTCTGTGAGAGAGATAGAGGACTGTTTGATGTCCAATGTGTATATTGTATAATTCCTTACAAAAAATATTGGCATCCTTCAAAAAAGTGATATTTTAAATTCAATCATAGTAACGCTTTATTTAATGATGTACAATTGCGGAACATCTACAAAGCACATCAACATAACATTGGCTTATATCTGTCTAATTGTGACTTTTTAAAATCGTTGGTGAATGAGGACTTGATATTTTAAAATTAATATTTGTTATACAGCTGATATAAATAGTGACAAATATTTGTTAAACACCTGCTCCAATGGATAAGGCACATCTGCCCTAGAGAGAATAACACTGAATCTTTACCTATAATAACACTTGTACAGGTATGTTTGTCCAGTCCTCCATAAATAACATTTTAAACTTCTTCACATCATGGTCCAACTTCAACTTCAGCAGGGTTCAAACATTGTTTTTGTGTTTCTTTAACCAATTATAGTTTGATCGGTTTGGCTCATCTATGGCATGTCGGAACCTCCTGGCAGGGTTTTTGACTGAAATATCGTACTTAAAATAATTCATGATGACATTAATATTCATAAGAACCCTTGAGCCACAAAATTGCCCCAAAGCAGAACAAAAACAAAGGTTTTTTTTGTTTGTTTTTACTATTGGTTGAGTCGATGTTTTGCTTTATTGAGCACACACATCCTACGATGGACTGGCACCCTGTACAGGGTGTACCCCACCTTGTGCCCGATGCTTACTGGGATAGGTTCCAGGTTCCCCGTGACCCTGAAAAAGGAGTAAGCGGTATAGAATGGATGAGTGCACACATTTATTTTTTTCATTTTATAAAGGGTGCCAGTAATTTGAAAGGCCATTGTATGTGTGAAAGCTTTATGTTGTTTTTAAGCCTCCATGATCTGGAGCATGTGTATTAGCACTTGGAGCCTGTGCTGGAGGTCTGTGTAACTTCATTTATTTTAGTGTTCAGTTTCTCAAGACAGCTTGGACACCTTTCATTTGTAACCTCTTCTATTTTCATATAGTATGTATCTCTGTTCTCTTATTTTACAGTGTTCTGTGGCACTCTGTAATGAAAAACTGTGGTACAGCTTTGGTGAGGAGTGACTAAAGCAAACTGACCCATTCATTGATAACAGTACAAAAAGTACTCTTCAATGTAAAGTATGGATGTAATACACAAGTTAAATTTCCATGCTCTAACTATCCTCCCTCTCTTCTCAGAAAAGTATAGAATATAAACTTTTAACATGGACTTAAATGCTAAATTAAACAAACCAAAGAAGCCCAGAGCTTAGTGTGCTAGTTAGATGGTTCTTGAATCCTTTCTCACATCTCTGCCCTAGCTCTGACCAGCACCATCTGTGTAAAAATCCTACGCAGACATAGTTGGTAAAGTTTCATGGTAACAGATGGTGGAATTAAATGAAAGGAAACAAAACAACACCAACCAGGCAGGGCAACTCTTTGCAGTAGGAATAATAAGCTACACTGTACAGTAGGAATGATTATCTTAACACACAAAATCCATGATGCAACTATATGTCCTTGTGCTGACTATCAGTATTGATCAGAGAACATATTGTTCATGGAGGCATTTAAAAAAATAATTCATTCATTCAATGTGGAACATGTCACCCATCAGCATTTCATACATACATACATACATACATACACACACACACACACACACACACACACATATATATATATATAAATAAATAAAACACTAGGGAGTATATAATTGGTAAACAGTGTTAATATAGAAGATGGACAGTATCATCGGCATTACAGAACAACAATTTATGCACAGCATACAGTATATTTAATACCTCATATAGTGGTACTTGACAAACATTTTTGTTTTAAGGTCTTTTTAATTCTAATCCTTAACTACCTCCAAATTAGCACATAGGAAAGGTGAGGACTAAAGATACATGCATATCTATCCTGAGTCAATAAAATTGCTATAAATAATCTCAACATTTCTCAACATGCAATATAAACCCTATTCTTCAAAAATACAATTGGCCACATTCTCTTAACTTGTTCACAGTATGCGATGTACCAGCATCTGCATAGCTGTTCATCTCTGGAAACACTGGACAACCCTATGCCTATACCAAAATCAACACATAAGAAAAACCTTAAACTTAATTTACCTCCTACATGTTCATGCCATTTATATTCATGCAGAATAAGCTAGCATAACTACAATCATAAAGGCAAGGGAATCTGTAACAATGATATGACTTTTGTTTAGACTGAGAAAGAATGCAAGGCAACAAAATGGTCTTAATGCAGGAGCTTTATGTAGCCTTGTTTGAGAAAACAATTATGCAACTGTCAAATTCAGACAACACTATAATTCGGTACAGCCAGGCCAGATATTAAGCAGGGGTTAAATTGAGATTTAGTAGACAGGAAAGCCCTACTTATATATGAGTGCCAGCAATGTGGGAAGATTTCAACACTGATATCATGTTCAGCATAGGTTTTCAGGATTTCTTGTTTATCTTCAATCTTTTGCTTTTGGCAAGGAACATAATGCAATAAAGCTTTTAAATAGCATAATGAACACATAAATGATCACACATAAGTTAATACATTTTGCCATGTTAAAATGAAAGTGTTATTATTTACAGCATTATCATCAAGCCATAATAAGACAAAAAATTCTATTCTGCCCTTGTACAGTAAACAAACTGTCATTAACATAACCCCTACCTTGTGCTCTGCCCTCCTAAATTAACCCCTAGTGATGAGCATCCATCCATTTTCTGTTCTTCTATTCCTGCACAGGATCACAGGAAGACTGGAGCCTATCCCAGGGGACTCGAGGCACAAGGACAGGGTGCCAACCCATCATAGGGCAGAATTGCACACACATACTCACACACCCATTCACAGACTAAAGTCAATTTAGAGACACCAATCAGCCTACAGTGTGTGTCTGGGTGAAAAAACTGGAGTGCCTGGAAGACACCCCTGAAGCACGGGGAGGACAAACTCCACACACAGAGTACCCCTGCCCCCATTTTGAGCATGCAAATACAAAACATATCCTTTTAATCATAATAATGCATAAACATAATGATTATTCTAAAATTAATGTTTAATCAGGTTTATCAAGACATGAATGTAAATTCATTATGCATAAAAGATAAAATTATCACTGTGAGATGATTGGATATACACTATATGGCTAAAATATACACTATATGGCTTGCTGAAAACCCATAGCTCTTTATGAAAACATGTTTCTAATGAGGAGGTTCTCCATAAAACCAGAGTTCTTTGAAGCCAGATTTTCATGGTGGCAGTTCTATAACAAGACAACATTCAGTGAAGGAAAATCTCTAAGGAATCACCTTTTATGAAGGCAGCCTTTCAGCTTCCCATTAAACCAACTTTCTACCAAATATAGGTTGTAAGTTTCCATTCAGACAGTTCACAATGATGCCTTAGCCTTAAACAGGCTACATACTAATAATTAATAATTAAAGTCTGGAGCTCTAAAGTGTTGCATTCTTCATTAGTGTGTAATGACACAGCATATGACATCACTATATCCACAATTATTGTCACTATGTGGAAATGCATGCTAAAAATGGGAACAAAACATACAAATTTTTTAATATACCAAGGTGAGCTTGTGCTTCTTTGCATAAAAAAAGAGATTTGTTGACCTTTAAATACAAACACATTACATATACATGCATGTTAGTGAATAGCATTGAATTTGGACTTAAAAGAGAGAGAAAAAAAAAAAACACTGAAAAAGTGTGACCGTCATTATTAATATTAACTTTTATTAATATTAACATTGACTTAATATTAATGGGAACAAGTCTCAATAGCTTTCATTGACTGAATATGACGAAATACAAATTCATGCAATCATTTTAGCTGATAAGTTAAGACAATCTTTAAACAAACCTAGCTCCAAATGGTATTAAGCTAAACTGTTGCTTTGCTACAACACACTTTGATTGGATGGAAAGTGGCAGGGCTTTCTAAAAGCAATTAAAAACATGCGAGAGTTTGGGATATTAAGCCAGGCTAATTAGTGCTGAGGATCACACATCCACATAACACATGCATAACACACTGAATTCTAACTTTACAGCTAATATAGCCTCATGAGTAGAGTAAAATTGGGATGAACATTAAAGAGTAAGGGAAATAGGAAGGGGTAGTAATGCATCTGTTTCTTTAAACAATTCTTTGGCTTAATCCTTATCCAGAACAGGTTGATAAATAGCTAAACAGCACATGGCAGCTGCATTTCACTGGGGAAGTAAAGAATGTGTAAAAGATAAGTTTAATTAAAGTGAATATGGGTCCTGTCTTAAACTTTTAAAAAACATTATTTTGTTCCACCCCTTTCCATCTGGCCATAGAACAAATGTGAACAAACGAGTGGGATTTACAAGCAGGCAAATCAGGAATAGTAACACCTGCTGAACCAGTCACTTAGAAAGAATTTAGCACAGCATGCGCCGACAACTGCCACATAAAAAATGGTTTGAAACAGCAAGACTGAAACCGTGGAGTGGAACAGTGACACATTTCAGTGGATCTAAATAAGCTGCTGCAAAACAGATGCATGCACACAAACAAATACATGTACGCACACACGCGCAGAGTAGTCAATGCCAGAATTACTGCCAACCTTCAAGAGAATGGGTAAAATGCATCAAAAAAGCATATACACAACAATTCATGACAACTTTTGTAATTTTGCCTCAGTACAGTACCACAATCATGATGTGATTGGAAGTGTAGACTTTCAGCTTTAATTCAAGGGGTTTAACAAAAATATTGCATTAACTGTTTAGGAATTACAGCCATTTCTTTTACATAGTCCCTCCAAAAGTAATTGGTCAATTGACGGATAAGCAGTTTCATGGCTAAATGTGGCCTGTTTCCTCATTATTTCATTACAAATTAATGAGATAAAGGTCTGAGTTGAGTCCAAGTATGAACTTTCAATATCGGGTCAAAAGATGTGTGAATGTAAGTGAAGGAGGCAATCATTAGACTGAAAAAACAAAACAGACCTAACAGAGAGATAGCAGAAACAACAGGTACATTCTAAAATTGATGGAATACACTACCGAGCTCAGCAACACCAAAAGGCCTGGAAGACCACTAAACTAAAGTGGATGATCACAGAATTCTTTCCTTGTTAGATTCAGTCTAAGACTGCAAAACTGACAGGACAATGCTTCACAGTACAGATGGAAAATCACCCAAAACATACTGCGAAAGCAACCCAAGCGATTCTCAATGCAAAGAAATTGAATGTTCTTAAAAAGTCGAGTCAGTCACCTGACCTCAACCCAATTGAGCATGTTTTCCAATTTTGAAGACAAAACTGATGGCACAAAGACCCATGAACAACCAACAACTGACAGTGGCTGCATTTAAGGTCTGGCAAAGCATCTCAAGGAAGGAAACATAGCATTTGATGTCCATATGTTCCAGAATTCAGTCAAAGTATTAAAAATTCAGTCAAAGTATTAAAAATACTCAGAATTATGTTATTTTGTCCAATTACATTTGAGGCTGTGAAAATGGAGGAACTACGCAGAACATTGGTTGTAATTAAATTGAATTAAAGCTGAAACTCTACACTTCATCCACATCTTGACTGCTTAATTTCAAATTCAATTGTGGTGGTGTGCAAAGGCAAAATTGCAATGATTGTGTCACTGTCCAAATACTTATGGACCAAATTGGACTTTCTCTTATAGTAATCATTCTCATCAAAATACAGATTTTTAAAATAACATTAGAAAAAGCATTTCTCTCAAAAACATGAATAACAAAATTACTGACACATATCAATTAATATTTTTACAATTAGTCCATAAATACATTTGACCAAATATGAGCTTGCACACATGTAAAATAAATTCACATTTGGGAAAATATAAAC
Organism: Noturus placidus; assembly: GCA_022414735.1. Taxonomy (NCBI): domain Eukaryota; kingdom Metazoa; phylum Chordata; class Actinopteri; order Siluriformes; family Ictaluridae; genus Noturus; species Noturus placidus. The sequence goes on along the minus strand of JAFFST010014782.1, from coordinate 24,455 downwards.
AAGTTTCACCTGCACAAGTCAAGTTGTGGATATAAAAATGCAATATATGGATTTTTAATGTTGTCATGTTTAAAATGATCTATTAGACACCACCTCCATGAAAACAAGTTGTTTGGGAAGTTTGCATAAAAAAAAAGAACGAAAGCAACCCACAAAATTCAATATTGTCGTCAGATGAGGCTAAAATGCTTTTTGTTCATACACACCATCAGCATGTTTGGTGACAAATTGCATCCAGTGAAAAGCACCTGATACCCACTAAACTATATTTATATATTGATGGTTCACTGGTTATTTGGAATTGTGAAGATTGCTGGTATTATGAAATATACTAAATACCAAGATACCTGGTTGTCTCTGCCAGAAGTTTTAGACTAATACAGTACATAGATGGATATTCAATGTATATATAGATATATCTGGTGATCATAATTAACAAAGAAATTAAATTACAGTAAGTGACTCGGTGCTACTGTTTTCTCCATGGGCTATACCTAAAACTAATTGCAGGTTGTTAGTTTCAAAACCTGTGCTATGCATAAATACTGGGCTATTTAAGAAAATCTTTATACATTTGAAAAAAATATTGTGCTAAAATAAAAAAAATTACCGCATCTCCACAAACTTAAAATCAAAATAACAGCCATTTTATATATTTATTTTTGCCACAGAGGTGTAGGTAAGGCTATATGCCTGATTATTACAGCTGAATATATATATATATACAGTATATATTTAAATCTCCTGCACTAAAATAGCATGCAGGGCTTTCTTTCCTTCTTTATCCAATTTAACTTACTGAGTATTTTTGAATTCAATGCTTAGTGTTTAGTTCACGTTATTCGCTATGAATAAATAAAACATAACCACAGAAAAATATTTTTTCAATTTCTTTAATGAAACTTGAAAAATGTGAATCAACTACTTGGGTACTTTTGCAAATGGAAGTCACAAATGATTTTTCACAAACATATGGTTTCTGTGGAAATGAGGTACTTGAGTAACTAAGAGTGACAATTTAACATCTAGACCTTTAATAATTTTATTCAACTTAGCTGATATAAAAGGACATTCACTCATTTATTTTCAGTAATGCTCAGAGCAGAGAAAAAGAAATCATTGTCAACTAAGCATCAAATGCATCTGAATCTTTGTAATATTTATGATGCACAGACAGAGGTACTTTTTAGGTAAATCCCTCTCATAGGACAATTCTACTGGAAAAGTAGCTCACATTCTAAAGCTGTATACATACTCCATATAAACATACTGTATGTTTACACTCATGACTGCAAATTCACACAAATGGGCAATAGCCCACTCCTTAGGAATTTTGCTCAAGCTTGAGTAGACCCACTTCCAAATTTGATGCTCTCTGCTCACTTGTCTCACCACAATCCTGCTCAGCTTCCAGGACTCAGGGACCATGTCAAAGTCCAGTGTAACAGCCCATACTGGGATTACAGAGGATCAGAGCTGACAGGTACCATTGCTTCAGAGCTTTGGGACATGGCCCAATGTGGCCCAATGCCACCCAATACATCACACCATCTATTGTGGGCAATCTCCCAGGTATAACAAAGTATGGAGCAAATAAATTAGAAACAGATCTTCACTCTCATATGTTCGCTTTCTGGATCCTCAGCCAAGAGGTTCATGAATATCAATCTCCAGCATTTAATAGAGAACTTCAAAGTGCAGCACAAATGATCAATTCCAAGCTGCATTCCAGCTCTACACGTTTCTGCAGTTTTTTTGTAATTAACAAAAGCATATGCTATGCATATTTTCCACTCTCAAGTGGATTATCGTATAAGAATGAAAATAGAAAATTGAAAACTGCTATGGCAAATATAGTGTTTGCTTATTTTACAATATATATATATATATATATATATATATATATATATATATATATATATATATATATGAAAAGTGTAAGTGTATTCTTGCCTACCGCCCAGTATTCCCAGGAAAGGCGTTTTGAACCACTGTGACCCTGACCAGGATGTGTTAAAATGTATGTTGTTAATGAGGACTATGAAAATTAACATTTATATATGGGGCTCTGTCCCACCTACCACTAGCTGCCAATGTAGTTAATCATAAATACAATAGAGCACACCTCAATTTCATAATAAATTCTCCAGAACAGTCAGCACAGGGTTTGGGGGTCATGGAATTGTTTTCACGAATAAATTAGTCTTAAGTACATCTTCACAGAAAATGGCTTTTTCCTACATAAAATATAAGAATTACAGGCTTGCTAGTTTTTTTAAATGAGACTTAAATAATAATAATAATAATAATAATAATAATAATAATAATAATAATAATAATCTTTATTTTTTAGAGCGCCTTTAAAAAACTTGTGAAGAAATCTGCCAAATTAACACTGAAACTAGGGTTTGACTTTCATTACATTTACACAACCAACTACAGTGATGCGAGTGTTTATGTGAGACATTGTGACTAACTGGAGGAGAAGATAAGGATTGTAGCCTTTTCTCTTCTGAGTAAGCAGAGTGGATGTGACTCACAGCACGCACATACATTAATAGAACAATGGTAGCAGGAAAGGGAATACTCCATTCTTTTTGTCTCGTTCAGATGCTCTAATCTTGCCCTTTTGCTCTAACAGGAGGTAGAGAAGGGTGTCTTTGGTTCTTACATCAGCACTCTCTTATTGAGCACATTTTGTAAAGTCAACTATCTATGCTATTAGATGTCAAAGAAAAACTTCTAGGTGAAATAGGCTTCCATAGGGCATATAAAAATGAATTTTATAATCTCTACACTAATAATGATATATCCAATACTGTGCAAATGTTTTAGGCGCATGCACAGATGCCTTCAAAATAATGAAAGTAAAAAGTTTCTACATTAAAAAAATAGCATAAAGAGCAGTAAATAGTAGTAAATGAAACAAAGTCAATATTTGTTGTGACAAAAAATAAACAATTAGTGCAGTTTCTAAAGGAAATTAGCTGTAAGTTTTATTTAGCATCTTGCAGAACCATTAACCGTTCTTCTGGAGACTTTGACTGTGGCAGTTGCTTCTTAATTTGCAGCAAAATCCAACAGCCTTCATTATATTTTGTGTCGGAAACATGGTCAGTTTACATAATATGCTAGTTTTTTAATGACATACAAACCTTTTTTTCTGTAACATTTAATTTTGTGCTAAAACGAATGTTTGGGAATTTAAAATGTTTTTGTACTGAACTGGTAATGAAGTCATAAAATAAAAAAATCTATAGCAAAGTTTGTACTGAAACAAAATAGAGTGCCAAAAATTTTTTCACAGTTGTCACGATTCCCCCCTTGGAGCAGAGTGCATGGCGCATGCGCGCATACAACCTGCTCTTTTCCGAGCCAGCTTTCATGACATTTTTAACACATGGACGATGTTGACATTGTTGACACTTAAACACGTGGACTTTGTTTATGTTTGTCATGTCTCCTCCCAATGTCCGTTATTGGCCAAACTGTCACGTGTCTGAAGTACTTGCAGCTGCTAGCCATTATCAACTAGTCATTATCAACTAGTCATTATCAGCTAGTCATTATCAATGCTGACGCAGCGTTATAGTTATAGAACCGGACATACAGCGCGGAATATTGTTTGTGTATGAGTTGTATGCGGTTGAATGAACGTGTGTCCTAGTTATAGTCACAGTCATAGTTCTTGTCATAGTCATAATTCAGGTTAGTTCTATATACTGGTTCCTCCGCTACCAATTTAGGTCTCGTGTTGTCTGCTTAGTGTACCGACCCAGTCTGCTTGTTACCTCGACATTGATTCCTGCCTCGCCCTGTTTATCTCTGTTCGTTGATCGCCTAACCCTCGCCTGTTTGTGGACTACCCTGTTTGGATTACGTGTTTGGATTATACTGCCTGCCTCTTCTTTTAAATAAAACTGTTCTACTGAATTTGTGTCCAGCCTCATTCTCCACTGTCACGGATCCATGACAGAATATTCCGCATCACCATGGACGCAACGAGAGAACGAAGAGAGCATCACAGCAGCCAATATACGGACTACTGGCCAAGGTACAAATCAGTCCAGTTTCCCCAGAGGACTGCCGCCGAACTCCCGATGGAGAATTATGGGTTAGAGTGTTACCCGTTATTGTTACTGGTTCACAGCCAAGAGTATTTCGCTGCCTGACACGTCCCAAACTGGACAAGAAACGGTGGCTAGGATTCTTAGTGTCACTGTTTTATGCTCCGTCACTTGACTGGGCGGAGCAGCTAGTCCATATAGGGTCCAGTGCTCTCAATAACGTCACCGAGTTCGCGGAAAGTTTTCTGCAAGAGTTCACACTGCCAGGGCAACTAAGGAAAAGGGGTTAGAAAAGGGGTTTTATGGGATAAACATGGCTGACATACCTTTCCACCTGTATTATGAGTGGGTGGACCGGGTTGAAGCGGCAGCTCCGCTTCAGATTCCGGTCAGCGTAGTGGTGGTGGCACCGAGATGTATGACTGAGGGCTGCGGGAACGAGACTCCGCTCCAATGTCCCACCTGCAAAAAGCTGGGCCTCCAGGATGCATTCTTCTGCTCGATGGAGTGCTTCAGGAGCAGCTGGCCTCAACACAAGCGGCTACATAAGAAAGCCCCGATGACACGCCAAACCACACCTCGCGTCCCCGAGCTCCAAACCACGCCTCGCGTCCCCGAGCTCCAGGTCCAGTCTCAGGTCCTGAGGCTGAGGACGCCGCTCAGCCTCCATGTTCGGCTGAGGTCGTCGCTCTGCCTTCCTGCACCGCTGAGTACACTGTTCTGTTTGCCTGCACCGCAGAGGTCGTCACTCAGACTTCCTGCTCGGCGGAGGACTTCGCTCTGCCTTCCTGCACCGCTGAGTATGCTGCTCTGTTTGCCTGTACCGCATAGGTCGTCACTCAGCCTTCCTGTCCAACTGAGGACTTCGCTCAGCCTTCATGTTCAGCTTAGATCGTCGCTCTGCACTCCTGGCCAGCCGAGGTCCTCGCTCTCGCCTTCCCGTGCAGCTGAGTACGTCGCACAGCCTTCCTGTTCAGCCGTGGAAGTCACTTTGCTCTCCTGCGCTACTATGACTGTCACGCTGCATCCCGGCTCTGTCATGTGCACCCCTCAGTGTTTTAGTTTTTCCTGGACTGTTACATGGTCCTCTGGCTCTACTTGGGACATTCTGCCCAGGGGGCCAGGACCACCAATGGGAGGGGTGTTTCATGGCGTTCCGGGAGTAGCACCTTTTGGGAGGGGGTTCTGTCACGATTCCCCCTTGAAGCGGAGCGCCTGCTCTTTTCCGAGCCGGCTTTCATGACAGTTATGGACAATGTTGACATTGTTGACACTTAAACACGTAGACTTTGTTTATGTTTGTCATGTCTCCTCCCCATGTCCGTTATTGGCCAAACTGTCACATTTCTGAAGTACTCGTAGCTGCTAGCATTATGAACGCTGATGCAGCGTGCATATATACCGCGTGCCTTCGGGCACACAGCGCGGAATATTGTTTGTGTATGAGTTGTATGTGGTTGAATGAATGTGTGTCATAGTTATAGTCACAGTTATAGTTATGGTCACAGTCATAGTCATTGTTTTTGTCATAGTCATAGTTCACGATATTTCTGTATATTTGTTACCTCGACATTGATTCCTGCCTCGCCCTGTTTATCTCTGTTCGTTGATCGCCTGACCCTCGCCTGTTTGTGGACTACCCTGTTTGGATTATACTGCCTGCCTCTCCTTTTAAATAAAACTGTTCTACTGCATTTGTGTCCAGCCTCAATCTCCGCCGTCACGGATCCATGACAACTGTATTCTTTCACTTGTAGCATTATTTGCAATTTATAGTATGAACTGACATTAAAACATTGCACATATTCTTAGCTTGCCAGTTACTACTATTTTAAGAAGTAATAAGCTGCACAAATGCGCTGAGAAAATAAATGAACAATATATATTCAGCATGTCTTCACATCCCACCCTTTGGCGTGGATCTTTAATTATTCTACTAGAGTACTGGAGTAGAATGGTAGCAGCAGACTGATCGATCGATCTGCCTATCTGCCTAATCCATCCAGCCATCCAAATTTATTAAATAATTATTAAAAATTACAAATGAAACATGAAATCTACTCGATCTCATAAAGTGCATGCACTGTAGCCGAAGCATTCTTGAACAGGACGCATATGCTCTCTGGACGATGCAGTAGACTTTATTTGCTAAAAAGTATAACTGAAGACAAAACACTAGGCTGAAATGCTTAAATAAAATGAAACCCATAATCTTATTTGTTTCTGGTTCAAATGAAGTCATCTCTTCCACACAATAACACCTCAGAAAATAAGCTACAAATACAGTATGTCTACTAATTAATGCTCAGCCTGCCAAAGCATGAATATTTTATAAGCTGTATGAAAATATCACATTTGCATTAATAATTACTGGCAGCCCTCAACAGAAGCTGTGGTACTGGTAAGTAATGAGGACTTAAAGAGAAACGGTCATTTTGATTGCTTGAAGAGGATACTATGTTCATTTGACAAGGCAACATCAGATAGCAATCTCAGGGCAATTCCTTTTAGTTATACTAAAGGGAATTACTGACTCAAATTCTTAGACTGAATACAGAGACTTGTGATGAAATGATGGTCACATGTAGGGGACTGCATTCAGAGTTAGTTACGTGTGCATAGTGAGGAGATATTACCAAAATTGTGCATGTTATTATTAAGATCCTCCAACATAACTAGGGACTCATATGGTATGGGATGCACAGGAGTTGCAAAGTCGTGCACAAAAACTGTCGTGTCTCAGTTATGTGAGGTTCTGAGCTTGAACTTAAGTGGATTTTGCTTGTGTGATATTGGATTGAGCGAGGAGCAGTATTATGGTCAGTACCACTGTGTGACAGTTTAATAGCATGTCTATGTTTGATTGTATGTCTAACTATAGTATGTCAAGTTGAAATGTATGGTTTTTTCATGTAAATCATCACAGAGAAGGCAGTTTTTTAATCAGAGACATTGCTTATATTAAGGGTAAAAGTGAACTCAGTGTAGCAGATGAATGCTCAGTCAACATATCCTTCAAACTGTTTTCTTTACAGGAGAACATGTTAAATTAACAACTACATTGGCAAATCAAAATAAAGACTTAAACAATGATATAATAGCCTCAATATTGCACATGCATTACAATTTGCTTATCTTCAATTAGTATAAATTGTTTGCATAATTACCTTTTTCAGTGTGCTAAATTTTTGGCCCAGTCTGTCACTTCTGCTGCAGTTCGGCAGCATTTTTCCTTCTTGCATAAGCTGTATGCTTTGTGCCACTGTACTTCAAGTTCATCATGCAAAAAACAAGATGCGCTGGATCAAGTGTTATTTCATAAAATATTGTATATGAGGATTGAAGACATGGGCACACTGGGAGAAAACCAGGGTATTTGCTTTACAAAGCCCCCCAAAATTTTACAAAAAAAAAGTATAATTGAATTATACTGTATCAAATAATATTAACTTTAACTTATTAACTTTAGATCCAACATACTATGCCACATAAATAAGAAAGGCATAATCAGCAAAGTGTTGTGTGAAAATATAAATAATGTTTCTATACTATATTGCCAAAAGTAATTGGACACCTGACTATCACACCCATATGTCCCAGTTCCAGAACCAGGTTAATTAACACAGAGCTGGTTACCTCTTTTGCTGTTATAATAACCAACACTCTTCTGGGAAGGCTTTCCATTAGATTCTGAACTGTAGCTGTGGAACTTGTGCTCATTGATCCCCAACAACATTAGTGAGGTTGGGCACTCATCTCAATTCAGAAGGCCCGCCAAATATGTTTGGTGGGGTTGATGTCAGGGTTCTTAAAAACAGGTTTTTAATTCCAGTGAAGGGAAATCTTAATGCTACACCATATTCACCATTTCTAGACATTTATGTGCTTACAACTTTGTGGCAACAGTTTTGGGAAGCACAAGATATGGTGTGATGGTCACATACTTTTGGCCATATAGTGTATAACATTCTTTAAACACAACACTGCTACACAGTTTCTACTTTGCTGGGTCCAGAAATGGCCTCCTCCAAAATCTGCCTGTTTCAAATAAAAACATTCGGAACAACATCTTTTCAACAAATGTTTCTTTACTTCAATAAATTCTGTAATAAAGCATTGCTGTGATTTACTGGTAAGCAATTTTTCTGCTACTATAATTATTTTAAATCAGAACTCAAACTCAGGTAGCACTGGTGCTCCCACTTCAGAATATTCAGAAGCACAACAAACTATTTGTGGGACCAATTTATGTGCACATGCAGCCTGTGTCACCGAATGTAAACATGGTGGTTACAGATGTAGCCTAGATAGCTTAAATTAAGCCTTGGCTGTGTAGTGGAAGGACCATTACACCAGAACTAATTTTTTTTATCAGGACGTTTTTTCCATTATTGTTCCCTTACCTGATTAGTTACGCTATGAACACTTCCTCAACAGTACTCTGCACATTAGCATTATCATTCACTTCATCTTCTTCCTCCTCCTCATCATCACCAGCAACTTTCTTTAATTACACCCTCTTTTTCTGCACCCCACAGGCCAAATCATAATGGCCTGAACTGATCATAAACAGGATGTGTACATGATTTACCAAAATTTATTTGATGTTTATCAGTTCAATAATGGGGATCCATTCGTAATTTACCAGTAGTTGATGAAATGCTTCTCATAAAAATCTTCTCATAAACCTAAATGCACATTCATTAAATGTAATAAAATGTAGGTATTCAACTAGCATTAAACTAGTGAAACCTTTTTAGTGCAATGTGGTTGTTTGAGTGTAAACCTATTGGAATTTTACACTGGGTTCATGACTGAATTTAAATAGATCAGATGGCATTACTTATTGCTGTTTGAATGACACACTGGAAGTTGCTGAGCGCTGTAACAGATCCATACCCCATCACGTTCACAAGAAAGATAATACACCTGTCTCTGTATAATCTGTCTGACTCTCCATCTCCATTACAAATAGGTATGAAATGGTTACTGGTTTCACAATAAACCCAGACAGAATTCCCTGACGGTTAGTATTACTGCGTCACATTTAATTATCATTAAAACTTGCAGTAAATGCTGTCCACACACACACAGCATGTGTCTGACGCAGGCGCAGCATGGAACATTGTTTTTTGAGCATGAAAACATAAGCTACAATTAAAAGCTAAACATGTCTGCTCAATTCAGCATGAGCTGAGTGCATCAGAGTCGCATGCACAGATCAGCAGGAGTTGGATTTCATTTATCACATGATGAGAGTGAAAGCGAGCCGACTGACAGGAAGAGTGCAGGCGAACGGACTGACAGGAAGAGTGCAGGCGAGCCGACTGACACGGGAAGAGTGCAGGCGAGCCGACTGACACGGGAAGAGGGAAGGCGAGCGGACCGACACGGGAAGAGCGCAGGCGAGCGGACCGACACGGGAAGAGCGCAGGCGAGCGGACCGACACGGGAAGAGCGCAGGCGAGCGGACCGACACGGGAAGAGCGCAGGCGAGCGGACCGACACGGGAAGAGCGCAGGCGAGCGGACCGACACGGGAAGAGCGCAGGCGAGCGGACCGACACGGGAAGAGCGCAGGCGAGCGGACCGACACGGGAAGAGCGCAGGCGAGCGGACCGACACGGGAAGAGCGCAGGCGAGCCGACTGACAGGAAGAGTGCAGGCGAGCGGACTGACACGGGAAGAGTGCAGGCGAGCGGACTGACACGGGAAGAGTGCAGGCGAGCCGACTGACACGGGAAGAGTGCAGGCGAGCCGACTGACACGGGAAGAGTGCAGGCGAGCGGACTGACACAGGAAGAGTGCAGGCGAGCCGACTGACACGGGAAGAGTGCAGGCGAGCGGACTGACACGGGAAGAGCACAAAGATAAAACCTGTTTAAATGATTTCAGTGTGTGTATCAGTACTTTTTGTACATTTATAGCACATTTTAACAATACCGTGATGATACCTATAACTATGATATTTTTGGTCACGATGATCGTGATGTGATATTTTCATTCCGTTACATATCTAACTAAAAATGCACATTCATAAATACAAAGAAAAATCACTGTGCAAGGCTGTGGTCTATACTTATTCTACTTTAACCTCTTCACTAAGCTCCAGCAGTTCCTCTAAAAAACATTAAAACTGAACAGGATCGTCTTTGCAAGAAATAAGTTCATGACGTAAAAAGCAAGAAAAGCACAAATGCATATTCACACTCTCGCTCATACTCAAACATGCACACACAGTACTACATCCTGGATTGAGCCGTAATATGAAAGAAAAGAGATGTAAATATCTTTTTGTGTCATGAAAATCAAACCTACTACTCAGAGAGGAAGCATTGTCTGATTTATGTTTTGCTGAAGCTCAAGAATAGCAGTGCACTGAGCTATTTAACTGAATGCCAGCTTGCACTAATGAGGGGCAAATACCAAACAGAATATGCAAGTAAAGCTTTGAACTGATGCGTTATATTTAGCAGCGTGAAAACAACTGCCAAGCTACCACATAACTCCTAGAATAATATCTCTGTACCTCTGAGACATGATCAATATCAAAGACTTATCAGAGACTAATTCCTATTTGGACTTGTAAATTCTGTGATTATAAAACATCAAAATAATCCATTGGGTAATCAGCTAAATATGTCTACCTTCATTATCTAACAAAAGAAGCAAGGCAGGAAGAATATTGACTTCCTTCAGGTAACAGTAGGCACAGGTAACAACAGGCCACCGTAAATGAATGCACACATATAGAACTCATACATTAATTAGCACTTGCTGCACTAACCTTCTTGGTAAAATCCATGGCTTTGAGGATGGAAAGGTTGAGTGTCTCCAGGGATGCAAGCACACCTTCATAGTCCCCCATGTGTTTGGCAAAGTAGTCTGGGTAATAAGATGAGCATAGGGAAAAGAAGAGAAGAGACCATTTAAGAGACCATTTTACCATTTCAAAATATTCAGGATCTAACCTAATTTATTATTGTGTAAGATTTTACATTAATATGAGCAAGGGGATTTTACTTTTATGTGGGTGGGAGTGGGCAGTCAGATATAAAGCTCACACAATCAGGTTAATTAATAAGAGAGTGTATTGGGTGCTTGCACAGCGCTGAATGGCATCTTCAGTAACTTCTTTTTCCTGGTCAGGGTCATGGCAATGGCAAATTTGTTCATATTTGAGAAATGGAAGCACCTAAGTACGTTAGAAAATATTGTGGGGAGGAGCAAACAAAAATAATAACTACAAGTAGCAAAATGGAGCGGGAAGTTTAACAAGTCCCATACACACCTCCACTACTCCACAAATAACCTAATGACTGCCAATCGCCTGTCGCGTGACTGTTGTTACCCAGCCTATCAACTAATTCCAAACTCGTTGTAGATGTTTATGGTTGTTTAATAGATAATAATGTTTAGTATAGTCCAGTTTATAGCTCTTAATGTTTAACGGATGATCTATAGACTATATCAACATGTCTATAGTGACAACTTCAAATTCAGTTCTTGTTGATTCTATTGATATATTTTATGACATTGTTGAAAGGCAATTAAACATGTGATGAACATTAGTCAATAGGCAGCTTCATAGCATTCTATATGATTTGTAGAGTTTCTAAATCAGATTATCCAAATATAGTGTTACCAATTCTTATATTTGTCTATCCATTCATCCATAAATATCCATTTACACATTATTTAAAACACACACAGATGGGTTTACAAAGCTCCTGTGCATTTGCAGGACATTTGAGCAGACACTGTAGGGAGGGACAAGTTGCTATTGAGAACGGGATGGAGTTGGAAGCAAGAATAATGAAATTCACCACATTATTCATGCAAAATAGTGTACATCTACATGCATCCTCTCTCCCACTAAACCAACACGCACATACAGCCAGTTCTTTTGATACTCACCACAAAGTTCCTTTGTGTCAACATTACTAACACATCACAGAAAAGATGGTGGCATATAGAGGAATAGAGAAGGAGAGACAAGAGGAGAGTGAGATATGAGACAAGGAAGAATCTATACATGCAGACAAATCACAGGGATAAAGATCAAATTAGATCCCCTAGGTAGTTACACACATTCACCTGCACCGACCTTTAATGCACTGATTATGATCACTGAAATATGCCATGGGCCGTGTGTGACTCCAGTGATTGCTCTTAATTAACATCCAAAGGATAATCAGTAAAGCAACCCAACTATATGTGACCTGAGTGAAAAGTGGACAAAAAAAAAAAAAACTCCTCAATAAATCAACTTCTGTAGAAAATGGCTTACTATGTAAATCACGCAAATCAATTACCAAAGAACAACACAAAAAGGGAAGTATACTGGTGGCAGAGGTGATACAGCACTTTAAATAATAGCTTGTATGTGTGTGCGTGTGTGTGTGTGTGAGAGAGTGAGTGAGAAAGAGAGAGAGAAGCTGTCACTCACATAGGGCAATTCATCTGAAACACAGACTATCATCTGCCAGCCCGCACCTGTCCTGAATGATGCTGAATTCAAAGTAAGACCACTAACTGCTTAATATATAATAGGCAGTCGGATCCCCTTTTTATGTCATTCTATTAAACAAAACAAAAAAAAACTTAGGAATGATTGGCAGGTGTCAGCTTGTGTTCTAATTCAAATTTGTGTTCATCCAATAACAAATTTGTTGTAGTAAACAGTACCTCTGAAGACCTAGAAGGGAAAAAATAGAGAGAGAGAGTGAAGGGGAGGGAAGATAATAAAAAGACCACAGCCAATAAAGACTTTAGAGGACAGCAGTTCACTTGTCCTGTCTCCTATCCATCAGCCTCTTTCATCAGTGCCAGCTTCCATTTTTCTACCCCGACTTTTGATCAAGGGAGTTTTTTTTATTCCTTTTCCCTCAACTTAAAATAGAAGTATCATCAACAAAGAAGAGCAAAGAGGCACCTCATCAACCTCCACCTAAAAAAAGAGCATAAAAATAGGGGTTAATGTCATGAGACTGACATTAACCCCTGCTAACAAAACTTTTGGCACTCTCTTTACTGAGGCTCTTGAAGTACATTTCTCTCTGCCAGTCTTTATTAATGATGAAGCCTTGAGCATGGAAAGTCTGAAATAAAACTATGATTCCTCTTTTTAATATAAAATTTAAGCCAAATATCAAACCAGCGTTTAGACAGTTAATAGTATGCATACCCCAGTGAAACCAAAAGATACCATAGTAAAAATATGGTTAGAGAATCATGGTTATATATGTAATAACCACAGTTACCATAAAGCATCATAGCAACCATGTGTATATAGTAACCATAGCTGTCATTATGTTCTGCAGTAAAATAATTGTAGTATCATGGAAGGTTCAGGCTTTGATAACCATAGTTACCATAAAGGACCATATGAACACTATAATAAAACATAATGAATTTCCATAAGTAAACATACAAAATAAATAAATAAATACATTTAAAAAATGATTAATTTGTCTTCCTTCCACCCTATCCCTTTTAGCACTGTGCAAGCACATTTACTCTATGCACTGTATATTTAGTTTGTTAAAATACAGTACTCTATACTCAGAGTGAATATAAAGTTAATTCACAAAAAAATTATATATACTATCATCAGCAGCAATTTAACCTGCCTGCAATCTGTCCTGTAAATTAACTATAAAATACAAACTTTGTCAGGTTTTCTTCTAAGTAAACCTTCTTCCTACTGTGTATTTCATATTATCTTTCCAAGGGAACTCCATGTTGCATTTAGCATAACACTATGGGTGCTCCCAGACGTTCCCTTCTCTGGGAACAGGGATAAATGCGAAACCCAGACGGTTTTCTTGCCAGGCTTGTTATGAAAACACCTGACTATACACCACAGTGAAATGATTTACTTAATCTCTTGCTGAAACGGATAAAGTGAGTTATACATTTCACAATATTGTTTGATCTCAAGGTCAACCAATTATGTGCTCATTTAGGATTATCATACATGATGTCGTCTCATTTTTTACATTTATTTCAACCCTAGTAATCTTAGTCTGAATTCAGAAGTCCTAACTATGGTGGTGGTTGTTCAGTTAAAAACAAATTCTAAATGTTTTTCAGAATTTCATAACGATACAAAGAAATTTTTTTATTCAGTTGAGTTCATCACAGTCTTTTTCCAGGTTAAGGTAATAAGTGTGGCCTGGCACTCATTTACCATCCTAAGAGTTTTCTATGAAAGCCACTAAATGTTTATATATTATTTTATAATTAAATATTATGTTTGACAGGCAGTCTCAGACACTTCTCATTTTCTACATATATACTAGACAGAGAGTTTTGCTAGGTGGATGAAAAATCTACCTGCAAAATGAGCTACAAAAGAAAAGAAGGAAAAGGACAATTTTAGAATTGTTCCCACAGCTCCAGGGTCTGATGTTTGATCCTTTGCTCAGGTTACTGCACGTGTGGAGCTTCACATGTCTGCATGGGTTTCCAAACACATGCTCGTAAATGCACTGACTACTTTAAATTAAATCTGGTATGCTTCAGTGTGTGTGATGGCCGATGAAAGCCTGGTGTCCCATATAGTGTGTACCCCTGCTTTTCACCCAGTGTATCCAGACTCTGGATCCACCAGGATTAAATGTATAAAGATGAATGTATGAATGAATAAATGATAAATCATGAACAGCAGAGACAGATTTCAATTACCCCCTTTTTCTTAACTAGAGGACAAAAAATTTACTTTCTGCCTATTTGGGGGGTTGCCCGGGTTTGCATTGAATTTATTAGTGATGTCACACTTCACAGTAGTGGTTAATGGTTCATATAAAAGTAGAGACTCAGGGCTATAAGAATTTTCATAGCTATTTTTTTACCTAGCCTACTAGGTTTATATTTTTTAAAATAAATTTTATCGTTCTAGTTGGTGTTACACTATCAAAAAAGTGTTAGTTGTGCCGTCTGTTTTATCTCTGCAGTGGGTGCACATCTTCCCATCATCCCTTGCTCTACAGCAGCTAAACACAGTCACAATACTTTACACACAGAAACCCAACAGTGCCCTGTCTGATCAAATAATTTACTTGCGCTTATAAAATAATTCAATTGTTTATTCTGATTGAAAATGTTCTATAAGTTGACCTCCATTCTACCGATGGAGTGGAACACCAGTGTACTGCTAGAAAGGGTTAATTAAAATTCAAAGCAATAGAGGCCAACAGGAAAGAGAGACTAATCAAATCCCATTCTGGAAGACTGCAGTTCTTCTTTCTCCATTTAATCAGCTTTTTAATCAACATTTTTTCTCTCCTCTTTACTCTCCTATCCTCATTTCTCCCTATTATTCCTTGCTTGTCAACATTGTTCTCTTTAACCTCCCCCACACCGCACACTGTGCCCTCTACACCTCTTCCACTTTCATCTATTTATTGTTTTCTCTGTTTTTTTCCTGCCCTCCTTGCCTTTGGGTTCTAATGGTTCATTATTTCTTAAGAATTGTGCTGTGGAATTGGAGAACAAGGAGCACGCACTCCACTTTTACATAATTAATTCTGAAATGTGATTAAAAGACAATGCCCACAGTGGAGCATGCCTGCCACCAGACAGACACCAACACACACAATATATATATATATATATATATATATATATATATAAGAGAGAGAGAGAGAGAGAGAGAATAAAGACAGCAAGGCAGAGAGAGAACATCTAGTTCTGCGTCATAAGTGCAGATATTAAAATAGTTAAAAATGATGTAGGGTGCCCACAGCTTCTTCCCTCTACTCGCTCTGCAGGCTCTCCTTTTTTCCTCATTTTATTTCTGTCTGTCAGCTTGAATCCTTTTCACTTCTTTTTGTGAATGTGCTCTATTATCACATTGCTTTAGCATCCTCGTCACTCATATTAAACAGGACATTCACCTGGTGTTATCAGAATCAATGGTGTGGAAGAGATTCTCTAGTTCCTCTTCATTCAGGGTCCCATCGGAGAAGAAGGCTTGGAACTCATCCAGGGAAAGCTTTCCATCATCTGCAAGAAGACAAAGAGAAAGCCGAGAAAAGTATTTCAGTCACATGCCCTGTATTTCCTTGTATTTGGTTTGTATTTTGTCTTCACACAGATGATAAATTGAGTGCAATTAAGTGCAGTCCCACATGAGACAGATACCAGACCATAGTGTCCTGATTAATGCACAGACAGTCATGGGAAAAAGAAAATACACTCTCCTTCAAGTGTCTTCTCCAACTTTTATAAACAAACATATAACCTCAAGTGACAACAACAACAACAAAAAAAAAAACAATAGATTTCCACATGTTGTCCATATGTATTCTATAAGTGTTTTATTCCCTTAAAATAAGCCAACATTCAGAACCCATGTGGGGGAAAAACGAGTACATCCTACAGTTCAGTAACATGTAGAACAACATTTAGCAACAATAACTTGAAGTAAACATTTTTCTGTAGGAGTGTATCAGTCTTTCGCATCTACAAATGTAAAAATGTTGGCCAACTCTACAACATTGCTTCTATTCATTGATGTTTTAGGGCATTCATTTATGCACAGCTCTCTTAAGATGCCACCACAGAATCTCAACAGGTTGAAGTCTAGATTTGGACTTATCCAATACCTTGCTTTTTTTCTTCATTACTCATTCAGCTGTCGATTTGCCGACATGATGAATGTCCTATTGTACAGCTCTTGGGCACTTCTTTATATCTCCATTATGTTTCTTTATAATTTAAAACTCTATAATGTATCTTTATAATAGTCTGATCTTGGACAGAACTAGTCATTAAAGTAGTAGCCTACATTGCACCAACTTATTTACTGACTTTTCTGGACAACTAACAAATGTGTTAAATTTATACATTATACATATCTAGGGTTTCAGGGCTTGAAACATTGCAACATTGTCATGTCAACGCAGGGATCTGTGTCCATCTACAACTCCTAGAGTACAATGGAGCCTATAAACATGGTTGCTGAGGACTAACATTCTACAACAGAAAGGCTAAAAAACATATTTTTTAAAAAAGTCAGCAAAGTTGTGGAACAGGATTTTTTTTAGACAGATGAACCCAAGATTAACTTGTATCAGAATGATGGGAAAAGTATGGAGATGAAAAGGAAAGACTCATGATACAAATCATACCACATAATCTGTCGGACAGAGTGGAGGTAGTGTTATGGCAACCGTCAATATGTCATTTATTAACTTTTGGGTTTTCATAGCTCTCATGATGTTTCTGTCATCAACTACTGTTGTTTTCCTTGGCCAAACTGTTCCATATCTGTGTGCTATTACACCAGCCGTTTCTTTCTTTTTTTACAACATTCGAAATTGTTGCTTTGGCCATGCCCAATGCTTGTGCAATGACTCTTGCCTCTTTTTTCAGCTTCCCAATGACTTTTTATCCCATAGACAACTCTCTGCTCTTCATGTTGGCTTATCATTTTTAACAACAAATACTTTTACAGGCAAAACCCAGGGCTCAGAAAAAAAGTTAGATACTCAGAGCCATTAATATTTTTGAAAAAAAAAAAAATCTATCTAACATGGCACACATAGACAACAAGGAATATCTGTCAGTAATGTTTGAATATTTTTGACTGATTGAAAAATGGGTGGATAAGAAAAATTTAAGTTAAAACATGTAAATAATCATGAAATGAAAGCTCAAATTCTGATCAATCATCTCATATCTTGTTTTGATCTCAAACCCAAATGTCTTCATTGTATAGCAAAAACAATAGAAGACTTTTTAATGTGACTGTATATTACCTGTATATTACCTGGAGCTATTTAAACAGGTCATTTCATGGAGTCATTTAAACAGGTTCTCTCTGTGTTCGGCCACACACTGATTACATCCCGTGCCCACCGCAGCACCGCCCCCACTGTAGTTTTGCTTTTTCATTTAGTTCAGTTAGAGAAAACGGTGGAAAGCAGTTGGGAGAATTTCCAACCTTCCAAGAGGACCAAATCTGAAGTGTGGTCATATTTTGGATTCTATAAATATTGCTAAGGGAAACTTAATAGACGATGGTAACCCTGTCTGCAGAGCTTCCAAGAAGAAAGTTGCTGTGAAAGAGGGCTTTGCTGCTTCATTGGTGCCTTTCACTCTTTTCCCCCTCGCTTTTAAATCACTTATGAATGCCCATGTGGCTGTGTGCATTTCACTTTCGCTTTTGAATTAGTGGCAATTGCTTGAATAGTGGGTTCATTATTATTCATAATGAAAAATGCAACAACAAAACAGTACAATGTTAAACTCGCTTATATTAAATTAAATATTTCACCATCGCTCTGTCAGTCAGCTCACCATCACTCTTCCCGTATCAGTCAGCTCGCCTTCACTCTTCCAGTGTCAGTCAGCTTGCATTCACTTTCGTCATGTGATAAATTAAATCTGATTCCTGCTGATCAGTGCTGTGAATCTGACTCATTCGGCTCATGCTGAATTGAGCAGATGCGTTTAATTTTTAATTGTAGCCTCCGTTTTCACGCTCAAAAAACAATGTTGCATGCTGCACCTGCGTAAAACTCATGCTGGGTGTGTGTGGGCAGCGTTTACCGCAATTTTTGTGCACAGTTTTAACGATAATTAAATGTGACATGGTAAGATTATCTGTCAGGGAATTTTATCATGAAAACCGGTAACCATGTCATACCTAAAAATAACAATCTTTCCAGAAGCGGGAACACAGAGGCCTTAAATATTACACCATTAATAGAGATAAACAGTAATAATTCAATTACCTCACCTCCCAATGTAAACAAATCCAATCCAAAAAAGGTTTAAGAGAAACCTTGCTATGAGAAAGATCAACAAAATTTGCAATGAAATATCCTCTCGATTTGTTTTTCCCCAATTAGTAGACAGGATCTGCTGATCAGTGGATGGTACAAGAGTCTCTGCAGTCATTAAGTAGAAAACCAAGCTGCTAATTAGAAACTGAAGCTTATAGACGTCCCAGAAGTCCATCACTGGAAAATGAGTGGAAATGTCCACTGGCTTTAACTATTAATTATCTTTGTAGACACACAGACTCCGAGTCAAACATTCAAAAAGGATGAAGATGGAGCGATGTGGTGATTACACAAATTGCATACTCTTTTTAGACAGGTTGGACATGTTTGATAGTTTGACAGTCAGAATGCTGATTCCACTATTGCACTTTGTATTGTAATGCCACTACTATTGATTCAGTAGATACAATTCATGACTTGATGAAAACCTACTCCATCCCCCCAAACACACATTCTCTCTCTCTCTCTCTTACACACACACACACACACACACACACACACACACCAACCAGCCAATCCTTCCTCTAAAAGGAAACTGAAGGAAATCATCCACAGAGACAGTAACCTGAGTTTAGAATTGACCTGGGGTCTGGAGCTGCGAGGTGGCAGCAGTACCTGTTTATTTTACACCCTAATGCTATTCATCAGTAGTGGTAAAAAGGTTTTTGCCTTCTGACTGGTCAGTATGGTGCTGTAAGCCCACAGTGCTTTGTTGTCGAACATGCTTCATGAAATATATATATGAAGATATGAATATATATATATTCATATATATACTGTTGTGTGTGTTTTTTTTTTATTTTTTATTTTTTTTTTTTTTAAATGGGTGGCTGTGGCTCAGTCGGTAGAGCGGGTTGTCCACTAATCCACTAATCGTAGGGTTGGTGGTTCGAATCCCGGCCCGGGTGATCCCATGCCGAAGTGTCCTTGGGCAAGACACTGAACCCTAAGTTGCCCCCGATGGCAAGCTAGAACCTTGCATGCAGCTCTGCTCCCATTGGTGTGTGAATGTGCCCTCATTAGTAAGTCGCTTGTAAATGTAAAAATGTTATTTCTGTAATGCTGCTTTGAGACAATGTACCATTGTAAAAAGCGCTATACAAATTGATAAAATTATATATATGAAGACAAAGCTGATGTGAAAGAAAAAAAAAAAGAGAGAGAGAACATATGCTGCACATTCCCTCTACATGAAGAGATACTGGGGTAAGCAAATAAATGATTAGGAATCTACTTTGCAGTTTTGTTCACCAACAAGTAGTGCTTCACAGTGAAAATTAAGCAATCCCTTCCAATCTCACCACTGTGGCATCCTGACAGAGATTCACCTTTATTCCGTATGAGTGCTGAACTGATTGGTGATACTGTTAGAATCTTTGCCAGTCTTTGTTGGTGAAAGCTCATGCTAGTGTCCCTTCATAAACAGACGAAATGGCTAAACACTTGAATAGTCTCAGAAACTGGGGCCAAGCTCTCCAACCCAGCTCTGTGAATTTCCCCTTGTACCAGAGTGACTACAGAACCTTATTAATGAGGTGTCTTTCACTGCACTGCACAGTACACTACAGTGTCATTATCCTTTAATGAGAGATCTTTCAATTTTGAGTTTAAATGGTTGAGTTTAAATATTTAAACACTAAACTGGTGTCAGTAGGCTGGGTGAATGAAAGGTGTATGTTTTGAGTGTTTGTATGTCTAGGCAGCAGACTGCATGGCCACTGGTGTGCTGCTTCCTACAAAAGAAAGGCAATTAACACTGTCCAATCTCAGATGCAGCATTCCATATCAAAGCCTCCTAACAGAAGTAACAAGCAGAGTCTTTCCTTTCTCCCTCTTTCAAGTCTGCAACTCCTAATATTTTTGGGAGAACAAGAGGAAGGGGTAGGGTGGCTGGTTGCTATGGCAACCAAGCACTGAGAAGCTGACCCGCTTCAAAATGTTCTCTGCCATCACTTTTTCACTCTCCCTCCTTTTTTATTCTTCTCTACGTTCTTCTTTATTTCATTGTTTAAAATGTTCATTTATATCACCTCACAGGAAAGATACATTAACAAAATTGATAATTAGTACCCAGTCCTAACATAATAATGTTTCTAATTGTAGCCTACAACATTACACTTAGATTGCTATGTGTCTGAATTACATTTTGTGAATATCACTATATTATATATAAAACACAGGTTTATAATGGACACATTCTTTTACACTATAATTTTCTTTACACAATACAGCTACTAAAAAAAAATTTATAACACTCACAGTTGCACACACAGGCATAAACATAATATGTATTTCCAAGAGTCAATGCTTGCATATATAGACAAAGATAAGTAATAAATTAATTAATACTAAGTTAATGCATTTCAGCTGGTCTCACTCAAGAGCCACACAAGTTATGATTTCATTCAAGCCTGCATCAGCATCCTTAACACCAGCAACCGATGCACATAAGGAATCTGATTAAATTAGAGTTCACATAAATGATTCAGCAGTCCTAGCTGAGCTTTCACCATATCACAAGAACTGTGAAG
This sequence comes from Noturus placidus, assembly GCA_022414735.1. Lineage (NCBI taxonomy): Eukaryota > Metazoa > Chordata > Actinopteri > Siluriformes > Ictaluridae > Noturus > Noturus placidus. The sequence continues at coordinate 3,063 of JAFFST010014782.1, read as the reverse complement.
GGGTGAGCACGTGTGAGAGTCTGTCCATACGTGAGACCTGTACAGCATAAACATGTCTGGGAAAAATCAGGCAGCACCTCAATGTAGAGTCTGATAAATATACAAAATGTATTTGATTGTTGTAGGATCATTAGAGTGAGAGATTCGGAGATTAAAATGTAGAGCATTCAGTCCCTCCAGGATTTTCCACAGATTTGGGCTGAGGTGCCTCATGTGACAACATGCAGTCATGTGACAACATTCAGCCAAAGCCCTCTTCGATTTACCAACAGACATCACTGTGAAAAACAATTTCCTGCAAGTGCAATTTTACCAATTCAAGCAGCTTTCTGAAAAAAAAGCACCAAAGAAAAAAAAATCCACAAGTTGCATTGGACATTTTGAAAAAAGCCGCAGCAAAATCAAGGTTTTTGGCTGCAGCAATCACAAAAAAAACCAACCTCTGAAATCTTGTACGGACTTAACATTGATTTAGACATTATTGGCTGTGTGTTCAGTTATTTTAAGGGTACAGTAAATTTACACTGTTACACAAGCTGTACACTCACTACTTTACATTGTAGCAAAGTGTTATTTCTTCAGTGTTGTACATGAAAAGATATAATCAAATATTTGTAAAAATGTGAGGGGTGCACTCACTTTTGTGAGATACTGTGTATATATACACAGTGGTGTGAAAAAGTGTTTGCCCCCTTCCTCATTTCCTGTTCCTTTGCATGTTTGTCACACTTAAGTGTTTCGGAACATCAAACCAATTTAAACAATAGTCAAGGACAACACAAGTAAACACAAAATGCAATTTGTAAATGA
>JAFFST010014766.1:135418-146573 GCA_022414735.1 Noturus placidus | reverse complement strand
CAGAGGTCTACAACCAGAAATCCTTTAACCAGAGGTCTACAACCAGAAATCATTTAATCAGAGGTCTACAACCAGAAATCCTTTAACCAGTGGTCTACAACCAGAAATCCTTTAACCAGAGGTCTATAACCAGAGATCTAAAACCAGAAATCATTTAACCAGAAATCCTTTAACCAGAACTCCTTTAACCAGAGGTCTACAACCAGAACTCCTTTAACCAGAGGTCTATAACCAGAAATCCTTTAACCAGAGGTCTATAACCAGAAATCCTTTAACCAGAGGTCTATAACCAGAGGTCTACAACCAGAAATCCTTTAACCAGAGGTCCTTTAACCAGAGGTCTACAACCAGAAATCCTTTAACCAGAGGTCCTTTAACCAGAGGTCTATAACCAGAAATCCTTTAATCAGAGGTCTATAACCAGAAATCCTTTAACCAGAGGTCTATAACCAGAGATCTAAAACCAGAAATCATTTAACCAGAAATCCTTTAACCAGAGGTCTACAACCAAAAATCATTTAACCAGAGGTCTACAACCAGAAATCATTTAACCAGAGGTCTACAACCAGAAATCCTTTAACCAGATGTCTACAACCAGAGGTCTACAACCAGAAATCATTTAACCAGAGGTCTACAACCAGAGGTCTACAACCAGAACTCCTTTAACCAGAGGTCTACAACCAGAAATAATTTAACCAGAACTCCTTTAGCCAGATATCTACAATTAGAAATCCTTTAACCAGAAATCCTTTAAATAGAGGTCTAAAACCAGAGAACATTTAACCAGAAGTCTAAAACCAGATATCCTTTAATCAGAGGTCCTTTAACCAGAGGTCTATAACCAGAGATCTAAAACCAGAAATCATTTAACCAGAGGTCTATAACCAGAAATCCTTTAACCAGAGGTCTATAACCAGAAATAATTTAACCAGAACTCCTTTAGCCAGAGATCTACAATTAGAAATCCTTTAATCAGAAATCCTTTAACCAGAGGTCTATAACCAGAAATCAACAACCAGAAATCATTTAACCAGAGGTCTACAACCAGAAATCATTTAATCAGAGGTCTATAACCAGAAATCCTTTAACAAGAGGTCTATAACCAGAAATCCTTTAACCAGAAATACTTTAACCAGAAATACTTTAACCAGAAATCATTTAACCAGAAATCATTTCACCAGAAATCTAAAACCAGAAATCCTTTAACCAGTGGTCTACAATTAGAAATCCTTTAACCAGAAATCCTTTGCATGGCAGCTCTGCTACTATTGGTGTGTGTGTGTGTGTGTGTGTGTGTGTGTGTGAATGGGTGAATGAGACACAGTGTAAAGCGCTTTGGATAAAAGCGCTATATAAGTGTGCCATTTACCATTTACAACCAAAAATCCTTTAACCAGAAATCCTTTAACCAGAGGTCTACAATTAGAAATCCTTTAACCAGAAATCCTTTAAATAGAGGTCTATAACCAGAGGTCTATAACCAGAAATCCTTTAACCAAAGGTCTACAACCAGAAATCCTTTAACCAGAGGTCTATAACCAGAAATCCTTTAACCAGAAATCCTTTAACCAGAGGTCTACAACCAGAAATCCTTTAACCAGAGGTCTACAACCAGAAATCCTTTAACCAGAGGTCTACAACCAGAAATCCTTTAACCAGATGTCTACAACCAGAAATCCTTTAACCAGAGGTCTATAACCAGAGATCTAAAACCAGAAATCATTTAACCAGAAATCCTTTAACCAGAACTCCTTTAACCAGAGGTCTACAACCAGAGGTCCTTTAACCAGAGGTCTATAACCAGAAATCATTTAATCAGGGGTCTACAACCAGAAATCCTTTAACCAGAGGTCCTTTAACCAGAGGTCTACAACCAGAAATCCTTTAACCAGAGGTCTTTAACCAGAGGTCTACAACCAGAAATCCTTTAACCAGAGGTCTTTAACCAGAGGTCTATAACCAGAAATCCTTTAACCAGAGGTCTATAACCAGAAATCCTTTAACCAGAGGTCTATAACCAGAGATCTAAAACCAGAAATCATTTAACCAGAAATCCTTTAACCAGAGGTCTACAACCAGAAATCCTTTAACCAGAGGTCTACAACCAGAAATCCTTTAACCAGAGGTCTACAACCAGAAATCCTTTAACCAGAACTCCTTTAACCAGAGGTCTACAACCAGAAATCCTTTAACCAGAGGTCTACAACCAGAAATAATTTAACCAGAACTCCTTTAGCCAGATATCTACAATTAGAAATCCTTTAACCAGAAATCCTTTAAATAGAGGTCTAAAACCAGAGAACATTTAACCAGAAGTCTAAAACCAGATATCCTTTAATCAGAGGTCCTTTAACCAGAGGTCTAAAACCAGAAATCCTTTAACCAGAGGTCCTTTAACCAGAGGTTTAAACCAGAAATCCTTTAACCAGAAATCCTTTAACCAGAGGTCTAAAACCAGAAATCCTTTAACCAGAGGTCCTTTAACCAGAGGTCTAAACCAGAAATCCTTTAACCAGAGGTCTACAACCAGAAATCATTTAACCAGAAGGCTAAAACCAGATATCCTTTAATCAGAAATCCTTTAACCAGAGGTCTATAACCAGAGGTCTATAACCAGAAATCCTTTAACCAGAGGTCTATAACCAGAAATAATTTAACCAGAACTCCTTTAGCCAGAGATCTACAATTAGAAATCCTTTAATCAGAAATCCTTTAACCAGAGGTCTATAACCAGAAATCAACAACCAGAAATCATTTAACCAGAGGTCTACAACCAGAAATCATTTAATCAGAGGTCTACAACCAGAAATCCTTTAACCAGAGGTCTATAACCAGAAATCCTTTAACCAGAGGTCTATAACCAGAGTACTTGAACTTGAAGCCTAATGGAATACATTTGTCTGTTTCTTGTGTGATCAGTAGGTGGCAGCCTATACCATGCAAAAGCCTGTTTGTACCTTGTTTTAAAATTATTGTTTTCCATAAGCATTACTGTATCATTTAAACATAAAAAAAATATCTGTTGCTGAAATGATACAACATAATTATTAATTATGACAGTCATTACATAATATGTATAAAGGAAGAGTATGAAATGGTTATGTTCCTCCCATTAACTCTCTGCACATGTTCCCAACCTTGGTCCTGGAGTACCCCTCTCCTACATATTTTAGTTTTTTTTTTTTTTTTTTATCCTGCTCCTATTCCCAACACCTGCTAATTCCTATTCCCATTCACCTAATCAGCTAATTCACCGCCCTTCCTGATTTGACCTGGGTGTGCAGGACTGGCAGTACTCCAGGACCAGGTCTGGGAACTGGTGGCTTACTGAAGATGAAGTCTTGCTGGTAAATGGAGAATGTTTTAAAGTGATCTAAGTAAAATGATTTCAGCACCAGGAAAGAGACAATCAAAATGAGACTCAGTGTTGTTTTCCCAGCTGAAGTCACACCGGGCGTCCAGGCCTCCACTCGTAAAGAGTCCTGCATGTGAACGGCGCACTCAAGACCTCTGTGTGAGAGCAGAAAACACACCTGCACTTCCTCAGTGTGTTTGACACATGGCCGTTAAATGTCTGACACATCGCTGATGAATGAGTCTTCCCTAAGGATCCTAGCCTGCTTAGTCTAGTGCTTTGTTAAAGCAATATGTTTATCAATTAGAACCAATAGTTAAAGACACTGAATGATTATACTGTATTATAGAGACTTCAAGGTGAAAAGCTAACATCATGCCTATGCCTGTTCTATACATGTCCCAATTAAAGAAGAGCTGTTGCTAAGGTATCAATTTTGAGAGCGGGTATATAACCTTTATATATTACCACTTTTATAACATAATAATATATTAAAAGTTGTATTCAGTAATGCAAAACAATCATATGTAAGGAATAAATCAACAAAGTGTAACAATATGTCATTACTCATTGACATATCGTATATTTATAATATCACACTACATTTAACGCTGTGGAACGTCTGCAAGGCAGTTTAGTTCCTGTCATCACTTTACAGCTATAAACAGTCCTTCCCTGACCAGCCTCTCTTTTCATCTCTCTCTTGAAGTTAATCAGACAAAAAAAAAAAAACAAACCCAAAAAAAAAACACAGATCGTCATGTTGCTGAGGAACTGTAAAGCCCTCTGTCGTGAAGACTTTCCTATGGTGGAATATTGAAGAAGTTTCCTGATGGAAAACTTCTTTCATCACATCAACAATTACACATGGCGGCTGTGGAACAGGTGGTCGAGCGGGTCGTCCACTAATCGTAGGGTTGATGGTTCGATTCTCGGCCCACGTGACTCCACATGCCGAAGTGTCCTTGGGCAAGACACTGAACCCTAAGTTGCTCCCAATGGCAAGTTAGCACCTTGCCATTGGTGTGTGTGAGTGTGTGTGTGTGAATGAGACACAGTGTATAGCGCTTTGGATAAAAGCATATAAGTGCAGAACATCCATCCTTCCATCCATCTTCTACAGCTTAGTCCTTTTCAGGTCCACATGGAACCTGGAGCCTATCACAGGCACAAGGCGGGGTACACCCTGGACAGGGTGCCAGTCCATCGCAGGGCACAATCTAAGTGCAGACCATTTACACACATTTGAATGCATTTATGTGGAGCATCTATCAAACAAGTTCCTGTGTAAGATGTTACTGTAGAAATGATCATTAATCACATTAAAACCCTGCTGCCAGACCTGCTGTTAATTAATTAGGAAATGAATCGACACCTTCTGACCAATCAGATTTGAGAATTCAACAGCACTGTAGTATATGTTTTAACATATAATCATATAATGACAGTGTTTGACTAAATGTTCCTAACAATAGTGTGTAATCTACTACTAATAATTTTACTTTATATTTCTTTCCTTTTTCTTTTTTGGTAAAAGTTATTGCAACTACGTATAATCAAATCATTATAGTCGATGAAGTTACGTGCTAGGGCAAAACACAGACAGAGGAAAATAAGTCAGTGTAATCTATACTCGAAATCCAAACACACTCAGTACGTTTACATGGACAACAATAATCCGATATTAACCCGATTAAGACGATACTGTGATTAAGAAACTAGCATGGAAACAGCGATTATTGATGACCTTAATCTGACTAAAGTCATACGCAAATCTAATTAAGTCATGTGGAGTACTCCTGTTTTAGTCGACATGTATTATAGACATGTACACACCTTAATCACATTAATAACGTTGTGTGGACGTTTTCACCACAATTTGTGACAGGACACGATCTCACATGGCAGCGCTCAACTGTTTAACGGCAAACAAGAGAGCACGGCTGTGTCCCAAACCGCATACTTATCTACTATATAGTAGAACAAATACATGTATCTCAGCTACTATAATGTAGGTAAGTACATGGTTTGGAAAACAGCCCACGGCTTCAAGCAGTCGTCTCTTTGCACGTACAGCATGACAAATAATTAACCGCACTTAAAATTAAGCTTTCGTAAAATTAAAAATGAAACACCCAAAACTGTATACGGTTCCAGAACAAAGACCAACACATTGGACGATGTGGCGTGGAGACATAATGACGTGTGCCGTTAATCCATCTATATTCTATAACACGTAAAACAGGAACATGAAAGGAATATTCTAAAAGCAACTCATGTAAACACCTTAATCAGAATACTGTCTTATTCAGAATAAAGTCAATAATTAGATTACTGCTGTCCGTGTAAACGTCTATGAATAGTAGTAGAGACTAGCCCTGCATCCCATACTTATACTATGCACTAAATGTAAGTTCTCTTTTTGTGAAGAAAAATGACATACATTTGAGTGTGCATCAAAAGAATATATAAGCACTGGGACGTAGTAACACGTCATGTAACGGAAGAGAATGTTGTTACCTAGTTACCCATGCGGTCACCGTAAACACACTCCTTGTTGTATTTCAGCTTTTTTAAATTCATTATTCCTTTTATCATTTATACTACATGATTTCATTTACTTTTCCCACGATTTCTCACATTTCATTGATATGTGTCCTTGAATTCTGCAAAGCAAACTGTCACAAAACTCCGCCTCCAACTCGCAAGGAGTTCTGAGCAATATTAGCTGTAAAAGTGTCCACGGATCCACATTTCACAAATCTACCGGAAATAGTAGCAACAGACTACTGGGTATCAACAGACTATGATTTGGGACGCACTAATTCTAATCTCGGATACAAGGCGAATTGAAACACAGGGAGAAACTACCGACTAATTAAGGACAAACAAGGAACAGGTGTGAGTAATAAATTACCAAAACAGATAACAAGAAGAGGAAGCACAGACCATATAAGGAAAGTGAAAGAGAGACAAAAAAAATTTAAAAAATCTGGGACAAACAAGCAGGAAGACACCAGAGATGAAGATATTACAACTTGATTAACTGAATCAGAGGTGTAAAATTAGAAGTTAGTAGATCACTGAAATCTGATTAAGAGACTTTTATCAACACCAACCATAAAAGTTATGTAATACAACATAGAAATACTGTAAATGTCTGCCTAAGAGCTGCTGCTGTAGTCATAAATACTCTCCTGTGCTCATCCCAGAACTGATTCACAATATTCTCATACTGAACATACTTTAGTACTTCGTATTGTTTGCCTTTATAGCATACAGCTGCAGATGAGTAATGATTTATAGTCTCACTATCCACTGTCACCCAGAAGAGGATTCGTTCCCTTTTGAGTCTGCTATCTCTTCGGGATTTCTTCATCTCAGGAAGTTTGTCTTGTCTCTGTGGCCTCTGGCTTGCTCATTAGGCATCGGAATCTACACCCGGATGTCTGCTTTGTGACAGCGTGTATTGTTAAAAGTGCTATGCAAATAAAATAGATTTGGATTGAATTGAATGGAAGTAGTCTGTCTTTGCAAACCAATGGAACACATTTAGAAAAAATAAATTTATGTGAACTATATGTCAGTAAATGTGTTGGCGGATATAGTTCATATCTTTAATTTAATCTAACTGTAGCCTGAAAAGCTTGTTAAAGTGTAAACCAATCTTCACAGCCCCTAGTAATCTTCCCATTTTCCTAAACTGAGTTCCACCTGGATCCACGGTCCTCTAGTGTTCCTCCCTCTGACTAACATTCTTCTTTTGGTTATTGAATGTTAACATCAGGAGCTAAAATAAACATTCACTTCAAGGGATAAAATTGAGTTACATATTCTATAAGCAGAGGAATCCGAGCAGTGACCTGCAGCTATTGGCATCTGGACCAGATTCAATAACCAACTGGCCTATGGTCAGGATTTAAAGCTAGAAAAAAAAAATCCAATTATGTAAATAAAAAGCCTAACAGCATGTTTTATAAAAGGCTGTTCAGAATATGGACAATGTAGAAGCTCAGAGAGTGTGTTGGAATGAGTCAGAGCAGAAGGCTGGGTCAGTGTGAAGGGGGAAAAGCAGTCTCCCAGGCTGTAGCTGTCCACAAAAGAATGATGTGTCCCTGGAGATGCTCTGTCTGACCCCAAGGCCGTCTGCTTGGGCCGGGACTCCTGAGTTAATGCTGGATGGAGCTGTGATGGTGCTCCTGAGGCAGTGATGAGGACTGAGGGAAACGCTGGGAAAAAGAAAGAGCAATCAAAGATAATAAACAATTCAGGGAGGACTTAGCGCTACTGAGTCCTGGCTTGCACTAAACACCCATTACAGCCTGAGTTCAGGATGAAAAGTTTAGTGTCTCGCTAGTCTTGCAAGCCAGACCTCCAGCTTCATCAATAAATGCAGCCAAGAACCACCTACTTCTCCTGAAAGAAGCAATCTGACTGACATGGCAGATGACCAACCACAGAGCATTTTCCCTGTAGCCTGTTGACAAACATGCTCGCTATCTCATCAAACGCTTTATTTATTAACCATTTATTTATTACCATTAAAGACAGGATTCTGTGAATTGTTCTTCAGTCCAATGACTATATCTTGCTCCAAAAAATCTCATTATGTCACTGTTCAAACGTTTTTTCTACTGCTGGAAACCAACGCACAGAGGTTTGTGTACACGTAAGTGCAGCGAGGCAATCAGAATTCAACCTTCAACAATCTGAAGCTTGTGGCCAGAAAAGGGCACAACAGATTCAAAATACCACAAAGCTTTCACATTTGTGAAGCTTGTGGCCAGCCAAGCGTACAAAAGCTCGCAGGTCACGAAGCATCTGAGGCTGAGACTAATATTTAATTAAATTAATGTGCCTCAGGGACCCGGAGGCTTGGGTTGTAACAGTCAAGCTTTTCTTATTTTTTCTTTCGTCTATAATGACATCATTATACGACAAAATACATTACATTACGATGAGACGTAAAGTATCCCTGAATATATATATATATATATATATATATATATATATATATATATATATATATATATATATATATTTGAATTAATATGAATATTTGGTTAGTGAATAACTACATTAGTGAATCTGAGTATTGTCAAATCCTCTGTGATATATTCAGCCAAACTTATAAAATATACAATAGATACCAGGATTTTGTAAGCGCAAGGGTTCTGTAGCTAAATATTTCAGTTAATCACATTATCATTTTACATCATATAAGAATAACCGTATTACCAACTTCCGAATGGGAGGAACGTGTACGTCTTTCTGATGATTTCTCCAAACGAGCCTAAAAATGAGGCAACTATCAGCAAGAACATGTCGCGTCTCCAGGGAAATCAAGTTCAAACAGTATTTTGTTGTATATATTAGTTGAAATGCAATTGATAGGTATTAAGGATTAATGTTAAACTATGTGATGGTTTTCAGGTTGGAAAAAAGGAATAATAAACTCTTCCTGTTCTACAAATTTCCCCCATGTGACGTGAACGTGGCATGATCTCACACATAGCAGGTCCAAGACCGTGCAGTTTATTTTATTACATCACAAACTAACCTGATTTTCCCAGACAAGCAGAGAGAGAGAGAGAGAGAGGGAGAGAGAGGGAGAGAGAGAGAGAGAGAGAGAAAACCAAACTGTATAAAATGGAAACATGTCAAATGGGTGCTAATGAATTTGAACTGATATATAAATGGAATCATTCACCCCAGAGTTATTTTTTGTAAAAATAAATAATGTTTTTGAGTCCAGGACAACTTTGGAAATCCATTAATGCATAATCAGAGCAGTTTGATTTGACTGGACCGGTGTGAAAACACAGCTTATACTGTAAGTCAAACAATATATTCACCATTCCCTGTTCAGCATGTGGCAAAGTCATTATCGCGTGTCATTCTTAATCTAAAGAAAATCTGAAGCCACACATCTGTGACATGCTATAAAGCTAAAAGAAGAGCTGCCCTTTGTATCTAAAGCATTTGTAGTCATTTTAATGCAAGCTTTGAGAGTACATTATATAAAGAATATTTTTGGCTTGGCACATTAAGCAAGTGCTTTGGAGCCTGTTAACTATTAATATATCAGGCTAAACGTCCTTTCCATATTGTAGACCTGTGCATGTGAAGAGCCAGACACCTGCACTCTCAGAGCTAAAGGGAAATCGATCATAAATTCAAAACCTCATGAACTCACATGAATTTTTTTTTTTTTTTACGAGTACAGTGTCCTGAGCTCACAGCTCACAAAACAGACAGTGTATGCTACATTAAAGAAGATTTGTGACGAGAAACAATGAGTTATGCTTGTTGTCTGTGTGTGTGTGTGTGTGTGTGTGTGTGTGTGTGTGTGTGTGTGTGTGTGTGTGTGTGTGTTTTGCAGGTCAGTCAGTTGGTCAGTAAGTAATCTTCAGCTTGCTCGGTAAGAAGATATATATTTTTTCATTGACCTACTGACACTATGGGATATTTGGGAAATCACGTGTGCACACACGTTTGTCTTCTTGTCCTTGTGTGGTCCTTACATTGACACAATTGTTATTACTGTAGCTAATTAATGCTACGCTACACCTAACCCAGTAAGCAAAAGGAAATATATTTATCTCTTAGTTTTTCAAATCATAGTTTCTTGTGAGCATTCTGAGGACGTTTGACAGTAAACATTGGGAGGACACACACACACACACACACACACACACACACACACACACACACACACCTCTTTTAAGGTAACTGCTTTTGAATGCACTAGTGAGAAGGTTCAAATGTAAAGGAACTTATTTACCCTGTGACCCAGTTAAGTGACAACTAGCTGGCAGTCAACTGCAAGGTGTTTATTACCGTTCGCACAGACACGCTGGAGTTATGCTGACTGGCTTTAGTATGAAATTTGCAGCAATGTGTGATAACACTTGAAAAACAATGATCTTAGCAAGGAAAATATCGATTAGATAGGTAGATTTACTATATATTAAATCTACCTATATAATAGCATTATATAGTATAGCAGTATAGCGATGTATATTTGCCTGTATATCGTAATTATATATAGTAAGTATTAAGAAACTGAACCATAATACTATGCAGACCCTATGGTTATTATGGTGCTCTGTGGTAACTATGTTTATTATATATTTAACTATCATGTGAAATGGTACTGATAGGAAACACGGCTGTTATCCACTTGACCACGGTATTATCACCATTTACTGATGTACCTGTTGTAACTGTTAGGGTATTCATATTCAGGTTTGGGAGGGTTATCTTAACAATGTATTCCATTACAGATACAAATTACTTTATAAAAAAATGAATCAGTAATGTAATCCAAGTATGACAAGATAAAAGTAATGTAATATGATTATTTTTGGATTACTTCAAGGTCACATGTGTAAATAAAGTCAAGCGAAAAGCTTAAATGCGTTCAAAACATTGTTACTATGAAAGCAGAATTTAATACATTGAAAAAGACACATTTTTTATAAAATATATAAATATAATTGGTTTCACTCTGCCCATGTTAAATCCTCCCCGCTTTTTTTTTCCCTCTTTCGGGTTAACATAACGCAGGAGACGGGGCACGCCACCTCCAGTAAACATCTTTCCCCAGGCTTTGGCCTTCATCTTAGTACATTTCATTCTTGTACATTTTACCCTTCTTCTATAAACTGCCATGACCCTCTCCAAAGTGTCAAATCTGCTTACCAGCAAAATACAGAGAGAGAGAGAGCGAGAGAGAGAGAGAGAGAGAGAGAGAGAGAGAGAGCGAGAGCGAGAGAGAGAGAGAGAGGTAAATCTCCC
>JAFFST010014766.1:115417-130643 GCA_022414735.1 Noturus placidus | reverse complement strand
CATATATATATATATATATATATATATATATATATATATATATATATATATATATATCATGTGACCTGCTTAATTGCCACGTCACCTGATCATGGCAGGCCTATAAGTACAGGCATGATTTTACACAAGCTTCAGATACCGGTCATGCGCAAGGGCACTTCCCATACTGTTACACTAAATGCAACATCGAAGTTCCCTTTGAAATGGAACTGATTTTTCTGTAGAATTTAGGATTTAGAATCAGAATTTAGGCACCAAGCTCGGCATCTTGTTTGCATAAATAATGTATGAGCTACCTGGGCTCAGTGATTAATATTCATCTAACAGTAATACAGACTGGAAACCTCCAACTCTTTCATCGCCAGCCCGACTCAACAGGCTTCTACGGGAGAGCTAAATGAATCGACCCTTGTTAGAGGTTGCCATGTTTTATTGAAACTGAGACTGCATGCTGGGTGGCCAGTTCAAAACTGACAGAGAGAGAGAGAGAGAGTGTATGTGTGAGTGTATGTGTGTGTGTGGTGTGAAAGACTGAGAATAACAGAAAACACAGAGTGGATTGAGTCATTTACAGTGCTGCAGGTGTAAGAAGCACATGCCCACAAATGCTTTCTGACAACTTCTACTACCGGAATCATTAAAGTGGTTTGCATCTTTCCTTTTTCATCACAGCTGCATTACACACACACATCTGCCAACATCTTTGCTGATGCCTTTGTTTCTGTAGTGTTGTGTTTACAGAGTGAGAGAGACTCAGTGGTGCAGAGAGAGAGAAAGGGTGGGAAAGCTGCTGAAAACTTCTCAGCTGTGACTTTACACATCACTTTTCCTTGTTTGATCTGTGCCCTCATCAAAGCTCAGAGAGTGTGTCTGTGTGGTGTTGTGGTTTGGATAGACACATTAAAACACTGCAGAGACATTAAGTGGGCGACTTCAAACATGTTAGCTGAGGATGGCATCATGCAGAAATCCTGCTTCTGTGGTTAGACAAGATGAGGCTTCAAACAACTCTGTGAGGATGTAATGCAGTCTGGCATAAGTCCACAGCCAGCTGAATTCCACAGTAATTTAACAATGAAAGAAAATCACACATTGCTTTAATATGTAAGCCTTGTAAGGCACCCTCTTGCCAGTGCTGCTATTCACTCTGTGTACTGAATGTTCCACGGTGAACTAGTATGCCAGGTCGGGTGTATGTTGCTGTGCAGCCTCCAACACTACACAGTGGCTTAGTGTTTAGCATGTTTGCCTCACACCTTGAGGGTTGGGCGTTTGAATCCCGCCTCCGCTCTGTGTGCACTGAGTTTGCATTTTCTCCCCGTGCTTTGGGGGATTTCTCCGGGTAATCCGGTTTCTTCCCCAGTCCAAAGACATGTGTTATCGGCTAATTGGCATTTTCAGATTGTCCGCAGTGTGTGCATGTGTGTGTGATTGTGCCCTGCGACTGGTTGGCACTGTGTCCAGGGTGTCCCCATCTTGTGCCCTGAGTTCCCTGGAATAGGCTCCTAGCTACCCCATGACCCTGTGTAGAAGAAGTGGTATAGAAATGAATGGATGGATGGATGGATGGATGGAGGGAGTGGTGGCTCAGTGGTTAAAGGCTCTGGGTTACTGATCAGAAGGTCAGAAGTTTAAGCCCCAAGACTACCAAGCTACCACTGTTGGGCCCTTGAGCAAGGCCCTTAACCCTCAATTGCTCAGTTGTATAAATGAGATAAATGTAAGTTGCTCTGGATAAAGGCATCTGCCAAATACCATAAATGTAATGTCATGTAATGCCTCAGACACAAAGTGTTATCACTGTAACCACCATTAGATTTTAGAATTGGATCAAGGTCACAGGAAGGTCAATGTCTGAGATAGTTTTCCTTCAATAGATTCCTTCCTGTTTTTCAAACAGAAATGTTATTTATACGTTCATGTTAAGGAACTGAAGATTTTTGCCACTGGTCAGTTTTTCAGCCTGTTGGTAGAAAATTCTTGTTAATACAGTATCTCAAAAATAAGTGGCTAAATATAGGATTTGTATGGATTTATCCTTGCCACCATGAGATGAACTGATTACATCTTGCCATTGATCCAGACATGGTCATGGTATATTTTAAGGGTATTTAAGGCACACAAATTAGTGACAAGAAGGTGTAGACTTGTTGGTGGCAGAGACATCTCCATCGACAAGGTTGGCATCACGTTCTGCTTGTTTTAAATCTAACAAGAATAAAATTAACTAGGAATAAAGCCACTACAGAGAGAAACACTAAATCATTACATAGCAGTGAAGATTTCATGAAATTTTTCACTGATAAGGTTGATAAAATCAGATGTGAAATTCAGGCTATTTAATTAAAACCAGACAGTGTTATAACTAGCCCTATAAATAATAATATAGCAATATCAGATCAATGTTTAGAATGTTTTACTCCCCTTAGAGAGACCGAACTAACATCATTAATCTCTTCAGCCAATTCATCAACCTGCATATTCGATCCTGTACCTACATTTTACCTTAAACAGATTTATCATGGAGTAACTGAACCACTTTTAGATACAATCAATTCTTCCCTCAGCACTGGCTATGTACCTAAATCACTTAAATTAGCAGTTATTAAACCTTTGATTAAAAACCTGACCTTGACCCCTCTCAACTGTCAAATTTATAGACCAATATCAAATATCCCATTCATCTCCAAGATATTAGAAAAGGTTGTAGCAAAGCAGTTATGCTCGTACTTACACAGGAACAACATTCATGAAATGTATCAGTCAGGATTTAGACCGCATCATAGCACAGAGACAGCATTAGTTAAAGTAGTAAATGACCTTCTACTGGCCTCTGATCAGGGTTGTGTCTCATTGGTTGTGTTACTTGACCTTTGTGCAGCTTTTGGTACAATAGATCATACTATACTCCTTGATAGATTAGAAAAGGTTGTTGGCATTAAGGGAACAGTCCTCTCCTGGCTCAGGTCGTATGTGACCGAGCATTATCAGTTCGTAGATGTAAATGGAGACTTCTCCATGCATACCAAGGTTAAATTTGGTGTTCCACAAGGTTCTGGTTTAGGTCCACTGCTTTTCACCTTATATATGCTACCTCTAGGACAAATTATTCATAAATATGGAATTAGCTTCCACGGTTATGCGGATGATGCAGAGCTGTATGTTTCAGCAAAGCCAGAGGACAGACAGCAGCTTAATAAATTTGAGGATTGTGTAAGGGATATTAAACATTGGATGTTAACTAACTTAACTCAACTTTTACTCAACTCTGATAAGACAGAAATACTTTTATTAGGATCACGTGTAGCTATAAATAAGCTTTCTGATCACACAGTAACTCTGGATGGACTTTCTGTTTCATCATGTGCAGCAGTAAAAGGGTTAGGGTTAGAGTCACCAAAGAGATGTTCAAGATGAGGCCGTGATTGTACCAGTAGGCTAAATGCTAGTGAAAAGCCAAAACCAAAACTTACTAAACCTAGTTGTTACTTTTGGTTTGTTAAATCTAATTGTATCACACTCCACATGAAAAATAATGACGTACTTATGCACATATGATTACATAAGAAAAATCCTGGCTAATACACATGCCATACCTCTCTAACTGGTAGACAAAACTAATAGAGGGTATCACAGTTGTGCAGCAGGTAGTGCTGATCATGGCTTACTGCCTGAGTGACATTTCACAAGATATTCTCCTGTCACTTGCATTTCCTCTGCGTTCTCTGGTTTTCTCCCACTTCCCCAAAACTTGCTGTGCCACGCAAAGTTATCTACAGTCTTTAAAAAAGGCTCCATCTAGCAAGCAATGTTTGGTTTACAAGTCTCTGTGAAATCCCTTACAGGTTCTCTGCAGAACACTACAACAGAGTTTTCCTTTCAGAAAATGTTCTAAGCAGAGCACTTTTTAAAAGCATCAACTGTTAACCATGCAAAGAGCACTTTCTTCTAAAAGTGTGCAAAAGGACATCACATTGCGTGTTTTAGGCTGAATTTCGCATTGCAATTTAGAGTAAAGGTGAATGTGATGCTTTGATAAGAAGCACAATGGCCTTGGAAATTTTCATTTCATGTAGCAGCAACTGTAAACCACACCAAAAGCCTTTTGTGTGGAGAACTGAGGATTCGGTTAAGCTTGTGTACATACGAAGAAAAGAAGCCACACATTGGTTTATTGTGTTCCTTAATCCTACACCCCATATAGCCGATGGACATACAGGTGCGTGTTCATCCTCAATAGAGCAAAAGAGGAAAGATCTACAATACAAGGCAGACTTGCAGTGTTACATAGCTGCATATCCTTATCCATATATAATATTTTTCACACATATGAAACATATAGTGCTAGAGAATACAAATGGATGTCCAAAAGATTATGTGTGGTACTACATATAAATGTCCATTCATTGGTAAATATGTCCTTGTGTTCTCCAAGGCTAACTCCCTGATAACAGTGCAACACGCAAGATTTGGAGAAAAGAGGTTAATGCGTGTTGGCTGCATGATGTCCTCCACAGCACACAGCCAAAGCAGTAAATAGCTACAGGCATTTCTCAGGACTTAGAATCTTCCGCTACTTTATGATCTGGGACTTCGAAATAACAATCTCATGTGTGATTTCAACTCAATTGCCCATTGGGGGAAGCAGAGTGCATGTGAGTGTGTGTGTTGTAGGATTTCTGAGGCATTAGACCAACACAGGAACACTTAAAATGATGCTCAGGAGCCATACTTATAAAGGATTTCAGAGCTATAGATTTCTGCATCTATTTCACTTGATTGAAGTCTCCATGGTCAACCTCAGATCTGTTGATGCATTATAAGTCACAAATACAGGCAAGCTCAGACATGGACATAGCCTGTATATGATCTATGGGCACAGAATAATCCTGACTTTAACAGAATAGGATTTCGAGTAATGATTTCTCACTGATGATGTAATTCCTTGTTAGATTAGGCTTGATCTGTGTATGGCAAGTGATCCGATATTCTGAGCCTGCTAGAATCGTCAGAGTCTGCACAGACGTAGTTGGAAAACCTGGCAGCTTGCCAAAGTTAACATTGACATTCTTTACTTGATTAGCTGCCATGGACATGTGAAGACGGAAACTATGGATTACTAGGCTTTCCTCTCATGCCACTGACAAAGTCATTATAGTTTGCTGAGGCTTTAGTCTCATACTCTATGGTTTAACTGTGGTTGTTTATGGTAACTCTGAACGCTGATACTACCATGATTTTACTGCCTTACTTCATAGTTACCATGGTTATCATCTGTTTAACCAGAACATTACCAATTCATTATGGTGCTTTATGGTAATAACATATTTTCGTTTACAGACAACAACTGAATCATATGGAGAGTGATTGTGAAACTGGAATGGGAGAGAACTCTAGGATCTTGGTCTGGAGCTCTGGATGGCTCCTGTTTTGTGCCAAAGTTGTTGAATAGTAGGGAGAAGATGAGAAGGTAGTAGGTGCAGAAACTCAGTCATGAGAACTGAAATAGATAGATACAGATGGATGTAAAATTAAAGGGAAAACCAACATAAATTGTCTTACTAAAAGCCATAAATGTCTCTTTAAGCACC
Source organism: Noturus placidus (assembly GCA_022414735.1). Lineage (NCBI taxonomy): Eukaryota > Metazoa > Chordata > Actinopteri > Siluriformes > Ictaluridae > Noturus > Noturus placidus. The sequence goes on along the minus strand of JAFFST010014766.1, from coordinate 125,052 downwards.
TCATGTCTCCATTAGGAAGCTCTGCTGCTGTATTGTGAGAACATGAGACTGTTTAACAAACTACACCTTTAGAATGACAGCTCAATCTAGTAGACTCAGTTATTAGATAAAGCCTGCCAGCACAGATACACACATAGACCCCTAAGGGCCATCCTGTATGACATTATCACAGGCCAGGAGAATGTTCTCATAAAATACCAGGTCAGAGAGTCCAAGAAAGATGACTGATCATCATCTGCGCTTCTGAGGGCAGTTAGACTGACTCAGAGATTGGAGCTCTAACACCTGGTGCACTGAAGAGATGCTGAGGTAATTGAGGTAGAGACTGAGGTAATCATTTGAAGTCCAATTAATTCTAAATATTAACATTCACCTATGCCTAAAAGTGAAAGACCTCAGGGAAATTAGGACAGTTCCTGAATTAGTTTTGTGCAATTTCCAGAGATCTCAAAGAACCAAATGGTCTTGGAAAAGAAAAGAAAAGTAGATGTAATGCATTTCGTGAAATAAAGTATTATGTGTTGCCGTTTAAATGGGAAATTGTACTCATAAAAAAAAGATTCCTTACTCTCTTAAATTTGAATCAAATGTACCGAGTCAAATGTACTCGGTGAAGCAGTGGAGCCAGAGCTTGTTGGATGCATGCATGAGATGGCTTTTATAAGTCTTAACCACAAGGTATTATCATATTACATCCAGATAAATTCAAGCAAGCAGAAGACAGGGCAATACTGGACATGTCTCACAACTTCACAGAAGAATTAATGCAAACTCTAAAGTACATATAAAGCTACTAATGAGCTCATAAACTGGAGAAAGGTGTGTGATTATGAGTCCATAAAAATAAAAAAAATACACTTAAGTACTTTTGAGTTTCATTAATATGGGTTTATTTTTAGATTTCACTGGAAAAGGAAAGTCAGTGTGCCAACATTGCTAACAAGAAAACTGTAGAATGCAGAGAGAAAAAAAACAGATTTTACCCCAAAGCCTTTAAAGTGTGTTGGTGGATGAGATCGCAATCTTTTTTTTAAATTCAGATGTGCACCAAGCAACAGTAAGAAAACAGTGAGGGAAAAGCCTGGCGAGAACAATGCTCAAGAATAAGCAGCTTGTCCATGTTTTACTGACCATTGAGACCACAGTCTGACCTTCTTGTTTTCTACTGGCTCATGAGACGGAGATTCATGAATTCACAGGTTGATTTTCAACTAGAGGAAGTCCGTGTGAAGTAAAAGTAAGTATTACTCGAAGCAAAAGTGTCCATTACCTCCTGGGTGAATTTCCTTTTTGGGCCTTGAAAAAAGAAGAAAAATGCAATGTTGTTTATGGGAGTTGAGTATATCTGTGGGTGGTCCAAACTGCACTGCAAGCGTCTCTCAATTACTTCAATTGACTAACACATTGTTGCACAGATTTGATTTTCTTTTCTGTATGGGATTATTATCAGAACTGCCAGATCACACAAGCACACATCTTGGTTAGTGGTTAGCACTTACTGTATGTGTTTTGTATCGTATATTTTGGCACATGAATTTTCCAATTTATACAGCAAGAGAACTACTCAAGCCAAACACGTTTCATCTTCTCCTCATGGATCACACCCCCCAACCCAAAGGCTATCACATGTTTGCTCTGATGCATGTGTGGCCAGCCAGCTGCTCATGCAACATCAGGAGGCAGCGTAACACACTCAGAAGAAAGTGCTATCCACCCACTTCCACATGGATAAGCACACAGATGCCTGTGATTGGCTAGTGTCACTGTGCTTTGGGGGGACGGGGGGCTTCAGCCTATATTGCTCGCTACTCCTGGCCATGGATGGCTATGGCTACACTTTGGATTTGAACTCATGATCTCTGGATGATAGTGTGAACGCTTTTCTCTTGTACCACTCAAGAACAAGGCTCATGGAATATTCTACTAGGATATGATCATTTAGAGCAGTGTTTTCCAACCCTGGGGTGCCGTCTGATGAGAGGTGCCGTGTAAAAATCCTTCAAACATTTCTAAAATGCCTATAAAGCATTTATTATATATGATAAATATCTGTTGTCTGAAATAATAACACAGACACACATGTAACAATAACAATAAGAAATTATGTAATAATAATAATAATATATAATAATAATTCCCTCCCCCTCGACCAAAACGGATGAGGCGTTTAAACTTGGCGTGTTCGCCGATGTAATATTCTTTGAGGGGGCGACTCGGAGTAATCGTCATATAAACCAACAGGAAGCAGCTAAGAGAAGAAGTAACAACTAAGAAGCAACGCTTACAAACAAGGCGTCTCATGTGGAGTTGCTGAATGCTGAAGAGGAATTGTTGTGTTTGTTGTTGACAATGTTTGTTTTCAGTGCACTAAAACCCACAGTATGAAAAAAATAGCAAAGAATCGTATAATCAAATTAAACACAGTAAACCTTGGGATTATCACTTATCACATTACAGTACATATCACCCTTACACTGTGCTCTCTCCCATTCAATTACAATGTGAAAGGGCAAGAATTCACCCAAGTAACAAATTAAAATATAAAACAAAAACCAAACCTGATAACACAAATAAGCAGTCTCTTTCAGTGAATCGCCATTACACTGTGCTCTATAAAATAAACATGATGTGCGATGGTTACCATGTGCTCTCATTTCCACATTTGTAAAACAAAATGCAAAAAAAAAACAAAAAACAAAAAAACTCAAAAACGAAGGTAAAACAACAAATATAATCACACAGGTAAGTAAAATAACATTATACACACAAATTAAAATGAGGATATACAGTATCTCACAAAAGTAAGTTCACCCCTCACATTTTGGTAAATATTTGATCTTTTCATGTGACAACACTGAAGAAATGACACTGTGCTACAATGTAAAGTAGTGAGTGTACAGCTTGTGTAACAGTGTAAATTTACTGTCCCCTCAAAATAACTCAACACACAGACATTAATGTCTAAACCACTGGCAACAAAAGTGAGTACACCCCTAAGTGAAAATGTACAAATTGGGAACAATTAGTCATTTTCCCTCCCCGGTGTCATGTGACTTGTTAGTGTTACAAGGCCTCAGGTGTGAATGGGGAGCAGGTGTGTAAATTTGGTATCATCGCTCTCACACTCCCTCATACTGGTCACTGGAAGTTCAACATGGCACCTCATGGTAAAGAACTCTCTGAGGATCTGAAAAAAAAGAATTGTTGCTCTACATAAAGATGGCCTAGGCTATAAGAACATTGCCAAGACCCTGACACTGAGCTGCAGTACGGTGGCCAAGACCATACAGCGGTTTAACAGGACAGGTTCCACTCAGAACAGACCTCGCCATGGTCCACCAAAGATGTTGAGTGCTCAGCGTCATATCCAGAGGTTGTCTTTGGGAAATAGACGTATGAGTGTTGCCAGCATTGCTTCAGAGGTTGAAGGGGTGGGGGCTCAGCCTGTCACTGCTCAAGACCATATGCCACTGTTGTCCCAGAAGGAAGCCTCTTCTAAAGATGATGAACAAGAAACCCTGCAATCAGTTTGCTGAAGACAAAGCAGACTAAGAACGTGGATTACTAGAACCATGTCCTGTGGTCTGATGAGACCAAGATAAACTTATTTGGTTCAGATGGTATCAAGAGTGTTTTGTGGCAACCAGGTGAGGAGGACATAGACAAGTGTGTCTTGCCTACAGTCAAGCATGGTGGTGGGAGTGTCATGGCCTGGGGCTGCTTGAGTGCTGCCGGCACTGGGGAGCTACAATTCATTGAAGAAACCATGAATGCCAACATGTACTGTGACATACTGAATCAGAGCATGATCAATATGCAGTATTCCAGCATGATAACAACCCCAAACATCCCTCCAAGATGACCACTCCCTTGCTAATGAAGCTGAGGGTGAAGGTGATGGACTAAACCCTATTGAGCATCTGTGGGGCATCCTCAAACGGAAGGTAGAGGAGCACAAGGTCTCTAACATCCACCAGCTCTGTGATGTCATCATCATGGAGGAGTTGAAGAGGACTCCAGTATCAACCTGTAAACCTCTGGTGAACTCCATGCCCAAGAGGGTTAAGCCAGTTCTGGAAAATAATGATGGCCACACAAAATATTGACACTTTGGGCCCAATTTGGACATTTTCACTTAGGGGGGTACTTACTTTTGTTGCCAGTGGTTTAGACATTAATGTCTGTGTGTTGAGTTATTTTGAGGGGACAGCAAATTTACACTGTTACAAAAGCTGTATACTCACTACTTTACATTGTAGCAAAGTGTCATTTCTTCAGTGTTGTCACATGAAAAGATATCATCAAATATGTACAAACATGTGAGGGGTGTACTCACTTTTGTGAGAACCTAATTTTTTATTAATTCCATTACTATTTTTATTAAACATGAGACCTTACTTACATCAAATAGACTCATTATTTATTATCGGTTCATTTTATAAATGTTTGAAATTACTGCAGATTTGAGCAAAAAGTGTGTGCTTCCTACAAATCTCATTTTTCCCATTTACAATATCTGTTGATTATGTTCACCATTAGTGTAAATGTCTCTTTATGTATAGAAACAAAAGAAAGATATTACAGAATGATTGCTCTGTATCTTCACCCATCAATGTACATGTCTCTATGTGTAAACACAAAAGAATGAAGTTTAATCACTGTGTCTGACGCTGTAGTGTAGTGACTGTGTTTATTGTGAAGATACCGATGAATGAAAACATAGTGCACCTCCAAAAACACTTTCAGCTTTGCCTTTATTCTTTCAGCAGTATGTACAAAGCAAATCTAAATCGCTATTTTTAAAAACCTTTCCATGAATTTTGTGCCATCTGGCTATCTCCATGGTGCCACATGGAAGGATCATAGAGAGGCCTGTACAATCTTACCTTTCTGCAAGAGTCACCTCGAAGTCATTCATTTTCGGATGCGATTACATAAAAAGCTACAAGAAATGCTGTGCACACCACCACACGCACTCGAACGCTCACTCCGTGATGATGTCATCTTTTGTCGCGTGCTCCCTTATGCTATGCTATTGTGGACGTGTAGAGAATAAACCAGGCTTAATGCTGCCTAGCACTTGTGTGTGTAGGGTGCCATACATTTTGTTTTTAATTTCAAAGAGTGCTAGGACTGAAAAACGGTTGGGAAACACTAATTTCGAGTACTTAATGAATACCGGTATAGAAAGGTATTCACAACTTCTAAAACTTCTTGACGTTAGATTATACAGCTACAATTGTAAAAGATCAGAATCCAACACTCATGAGCCATCAATCAGACCTGCAGATAGACCGTCAGAAATATCCACCTTTCACAGACAACTCGTAATCCTGAGAAAGTTTAAACAGAGTGCCGATCGAAGTCAACAGGTATGACTAATGCTACCATGCAGCGGAGGGTTTACTGTTTTGACATTTGCGTCAGAGCCCATGAAGCACGAGATTGATCAAAATCAATGTGTGGCTTTGAACTGTCAGAGAAGTGTAAGCGATGGGCTTTATTCGGCGAGAGACATGAGAGTGACAAGTCAGGTTCGGACCCAAGGGAAAAGCGGAACGAGCGAGAAAACAACAGTGGCACTATAAGATCTGAGATGTGCGTCAGATCGCTATGCTGACGCGTGGCTGTTACATAAAGCCATCCTCTATAGAAAGACTGAAAAAGGAAGTATATGGGAGAAGTTTTGAAACCACAGAGAGATGAAGATGTGTAGATGGTTTTCTGTGTAGATAGAGGAAGTTTTGTAGAGAATGTTGAATTTATGAATTAGACACTGTGGACTAATAATAGTGTATAAAATCCACAACATATAAAATCACAAGTTTGGATGTTCAGAAATGCCTCTTGTTACTGAGAACCAGAAATTATGTTACTGAGAACCAGAAAGTACCAAGACTTCTCTCATGAAAATGTTCCACAGTATAGTTTTACTGTTACAAAGTGCTGACACTGGAGACTCCTTCCATGGACACTAAATAAACATCTTCATCCATCCATCCATTTTCCACACTGATCATCCTATACCAGATCAGAGACGGTCTTGGAGCCTCAGGGCTCAGGGCAGGAGATACACTGTACACGGTATAGGACCCAATCGTACACATTAACACACTACAGACAATTGGAATATTTTCGGACGGAATCTCCAGTGTAGGCGCTTTGTAAAGGTCAGAGGTAACGCTTTTCACTATGGCAAAGTCTATGGACATTGTCTTTTTTATTTTTTGTGTCATTAACTTCTAGAGAAAATGTGGGAGTGACTGTTTATAGCTGCTGTAAAGTAAGCGACAACAGGTCTTGTTGTACAGTGTTTGGTGCATGTTCCACAACATTAAATGTAAGTACAAATGGATCAAAATATAAATGAATATAAATTGTAATGGCTGAGAAATTGCGGTCGTGTAAGGTAATTGAAACACTACAAGATGTCCTGTTATACTAAAACAATCAACCCGACCGCTATTGGTGTGGAAACAGTAACTCTTCTTCACATCAGGCCACCCCATAATTGATTATTTTCCTAAAACCACATGCCCCATTTTCTTTTATTCCTTTTATCTAACCTTACAGTAATAGAGTACAACAATTTCTCACAAAGTGCATTTTTACAGACTTGGAGAAGGAAATCAGGGATTTTTACCCAACACTGAAAGAATCCCTGCCTCTTGCTTCCTTCTGGCCACAGCATCTAGATGACAGGAATGTGAGAAGAAAGGATGCATGGATGAACAGAGATGTGCTGAGCAGCAGAAAGTTTCTCCCATTCTTCTTTGCAGGACCTCTCAAGCTTCATCAGGTTGGATGGGGAGCGTCGGTGCACAGCCATTTTCAGATCTCTCCAGAGATGTTCAATCGGGTTCAAGTCTGGACTCTTTCTGGGACACTCAAGGACATTCACAGAGTTGTCCTATAGGCACTCCTTTGTAATCTTGGCTTAGGGTCGTTGTCCTGTTGGAAGATAAACCTTCACCCCAGTCTGAGGTCCAGAGCGCTCTGGAGCAGGTTTTCATCAAGGATGTCTCTATACATTGCTGCATTCATCTTTCCCTCGATCCTGACTAGTCTCCCAGTTACTGCCACTGAAAAACATCCCCACAGCATGATGCTTCCACCACCATGCTTCACTGTAGGGATGGTATTAGACAGGTGATAAGTGGTGCTTGGTTTCTTCCAGACATGACGCTTGCCATTCAGACCAAAGAGTTCAATCTTTGTTCAATCTTTGGTCTGAGAGTCCTTCAGGTTCCTTTTGGCAGACTCCAGGTGGGCTGTGCCTTTATGTGCCTTCATGTGCCTTTTACTGAGGAGCGGCGTCCATCTGGCCACTCTACCATACAGGACTGATTGATGGAATTCTGCAGAGATGGTTGTTTTTCTGGAAGGTTCTCCTCTCTCTACAGAGACACGCTGGAGCTCTGTCAGAGTGACCATCGGGTTTTTGGTCACCTCCCCGATTAAGACCCTTCTCCCCCAATCGCTCAGTTTCCCCGGGCGGCCAGCTCTAGGAAGAGTCCTGCTGGTTCCAAACTTCTTCCATTTACGGATGATGGAGGCCACTGTGCTCATTGGGACCTTCAATGCTGCAGAAATGTTTCTGTACCCTTCTCCAGATCTGTGCCTCGATACATTCCTGACTCGGAGGTCTCCAGACAGTTCCTTGGACTTCATGGCTTGGTTTGTGCTCTGACATGCATTGTTAACTGTGGGACCTTATATAGACAGGTGTGTGCCTTTCCAAATCATATCCAATCAACTGAATGTCCCACAGGTGGACTCCAATCAAGTTGTAGAAACATCCCAGGGATGATCAGTAGAAATAGGATGCACCTGAGCTCAATTCTGAGTGTCATGGCAAAGGCTGTGAATACTTATGTACATGTGCTTTATTTTGTTTTTGATTTTTAATAAATTCGCAAAGATTTCAAACAAACTTCTTTCATGTTGTCAGTATGGAGAATTGTTTGTAGAATTTTGAGGAAAATAATGAATTTAATCCATTTTGGAATAAGACTGTAACATAACACAATGTTGTGAAACTGAAGCAATGTGAATACTTTCTGGATGCACTGTAGACGTCCAAGACGTGACATGAATCATAGAGGTGAAAGAACACTGAGGGAATCGGTCACTATGTCATTCTCCCTTATCCCTCTCTTCCTCTCATCTCTTTCATCCCACACTCAATCTGAGATCACAGACATCCAATCCACTGACGTTAACATAACTCTGAACCCAAGATGCCCTATGTGTGCTTCCCCTGCGGTAAGCCCTGAAAAACACACGAAGCGAAGGATGAAGCAGACCGGACAAGGCGATAGCAGAAGAGTGTGTGCTGTTTTTTGACGTGAATTTTTCTTAGAAGACAAAACCACAGAGAATGTAAGACAGAGGAAAATTTTAGTGTCTCCCTTGTTTAATTTGTAATGTTATTCTGTTCCTGTTTTACAAACCCGTCTCCCAGCTGCTCTGCAGCTCCTGTTACGACCATCATACATCACTCACTCATGCATCAGATTAAAAAGAAGCTCAGGGGAAATATCTAAATATACTCACTTGTCTATATTTGGTGAGTGTGTTATTTATTTGTGAATTTGTAAGCATATTATTAGAATTGGTCTCCTGAACTCAGTGTGTATTTGTTTTGGCTGTGTTTCTCAGAATTTCAGAGAGACTCCTAAAGCAAAAACAAAAAACGCTAAACAGTTGGCAAATGGACAGTTTATTTGAGAATGAGGGACACAATGGAGACAAAGGGATCCATACAAAAATGATGTGGTTGTGTCCTGAAGACAGGAGATGAACATACCTGAACCATCTGCCCCATAAGCATACCTATCTAGTTTTAAATGCTTCAAAGGAAACAGCACGATAGCGACCTACAGATTATGCGAGCCAAAACCTGTGACGATATTGACATTTCACAGATCAACATCCAACCTGCTGAAACATGTCCAGGTAAGCAGATGGCTATCTTAGTGAGCTAGTCTAGCTAGCCAGATCTTCTGAAGTGTTACAGTATGAAAGCGCTATATTAAACTTAAGATGTCACTTCGATGTTCAATAGTAATTATAGTGATTAGTAAAATATCTCTAAGTGTTGCTACATCCTAGAGGTAATGCCCAGAGTAATGGGTGCGTTCAAGTAATTTAGGAAAGATCGTATTTACAAGTTGAATGCACATGAACACCACAATAAAGTCATAATTATAATATTATAATTATTAATTATTAAACATAATTATTGTCCTTGAGCGTAACCACGCATTCTTTGGAGGGGGGTCAAATCACCGCCAATGTTGAAGAAATACCAATCTGTCCCCACAATATACAGTACAAAATATTATCTATATGTCCCCCTTTAATGAACCCTGTCAACGGATCTGTCTATTCCTTTTTAATATACTTCCGTTTGTTAAGGAAAATAGGTGTGTGCTCCCCCTCCAGTTGTACACTTTGTAGCACCCAGACTCAACGCAAGTTTGTTGATATACAGTGCCTTGCGATAGTATTCGGCCCCCTTGAACTGTTCGACCTTTTGCCACATTTCAGGCCTCAAACATAAAGATATAAAACTGTAATTTTTTGTAAAGAATCAACAACAGGTGGGACACAATCATGAAGTGGAACGAAAT
>JAFFST010014766.1:93204-99114 GCA_022414735.1 Noturus placidus | reverse complement strand
AAAGCTGCTTTGAGACAATGTACCATTGTAAAAAGCGCTATACAAATTGATTAATTATTAATTAATTAGTGAGGTCAGGAACTGATGTTGTGTGAGGAGGTCTGGGGTGCCATCTGTGTTCCAGTTCATCCCAAAGGTGTTCAGTAGGGTTGAGGTCAGGGTTCTGTGCAGAACACTCGAGTTCTTCCAGTCCAACTGTAACACACCATGTCTTCATGGAGGTCACTTTGTGCACAGGGGCATTGTCATGCTGGAACAGGTTTGGGCTTCTTAGGTCCCATGAAGGGAAATTGTGACGCTACAGCACACAAAGGCATTGTATACAATTCTCCGCTTCCAAATTTGTGGGAACAATTTGGGGAAGAACCACATATGGGTGTGATGGTCAGGTGTCCACAAACCTTTGGGGATATAGTGATGATAGAGGCATGACATGAAATATCATGATTAATTGATAATTTGTATCATTGATTAATAAATTGATTAATAAATCATACATTTGATTAATCAGTATCTACACCAATCAGGCTTGTGTGACTTGATCAAACTGCTTTATAGTCCTAGCCTAAATAGACATCCAGATCTATTACATTTTTATTGATTTAGCTTTTTTATACAGTCAGCTGCATATTTGAAACACAATATAATCTTAATTGTGCTGAGAAAATGTTCAAATAAAACGTCGCATATTGATTTGAAATGGGGGCATTTTATCCACTCTTAAACATAGGTACTCAAAACAGTCCAAAAAAGCTATAGACCTCTGAAGGTTAATCAAATAATAGACTTTGATTATATTTCATTGCAATGAGCACCAGGTCCCACAAGAGGGCGCAATCTTCTAATGATTTCCTAAGAGGATCACCAACGTCTTATTAATTAACTACAATGGTATTAACTCAGTAATGATATTTTTGAATTGAGGATGTAAAGAAAATCAATATTAGTCAATATTACTGATGATATTCATATAAAAATGAATCGTGGATCCAAATGCCCTAGAGGAAAAACTAGAGATAAATACGGACGAACAACATATGCATTGGTGTATATATATATATATATACACACAAAATGTTCAAATAGTACTTTTTATATATAATCTGCTATCACACGGTCACTGAAATAATCATTATTATCTATAAGATCATTTGAATCAGATGTGTGGGTAATCCGTTATTAGGCGCACAGCTGAGAGCGTGTCTACGTGATGTGCTCCACATGGTGACTCCTATAAGTGACTTGACATGTATAAATTGACTAATTTTCAGACACACACTCACACAAACTCCCCCTTCGCTCAGACTTTGATGAGGTCACAGCCAGTGGCTTGTAACACCGAGGATCCCAGATGTCCAAGTTTGGCTAATTAAACAGGAAGTGAGCCTTCCGGGCACGTCCTAGTAATTTTGCAGTGTGTGTGTGTGTGTGTGTGTGTGTGTGTGTGTGTGTGTGTGTGTGTGGTGGATACGAGAAATTAAGATTTAGGAAGTGATGTTTTTTTAAAACAAGCTGCCTACCACACAGCAGATTTGAGTAATATGTAGTGTGTGTTACAGTAGTTTTGACACATGACATCCTGAAGCATGGTTGTACAAACTCTTCGATAAGACAACACTGACCACAGACCTGTGCTGTCTGCAATTAAAAAGATTCACTTGTGGTTTTTTTTTTTTTTTGCTGTAGGTAGTGTTATAAATAAATGAATAAAATCCACCTCACTGTTACAGAAGTGTCTGACTAAACCGTGCGAGTGCGCAAGCCGAGGGATGTCTGATCTGACGACACGATGACTCGTAAGTGTAGGTAAGCACTCATTAACAAATCATGTGTCATGTCTGCCTAGCAAAATTCCTGTATGTGAAGTTCAAACACTGTGGGGTGGAGGGGGTGGATGTGAGGGGGGTTCCCTACAAATAGAACACACCAAGAAAGAAAAATGTGAGCGAAAGAAAGGGAGTGGGGGGGAGGAGGAGGGCGAGAGAGAGAGAGAGAGAGGGAGAGAGAGAGAGAGAGAGAGCCCAGCCCACTTGTACAAAACCATTCACCTCGTGCATAGTGAGCAGTCCCAGAGCTCTACACTGCTTCCCCAGGGCTCGTCCACAAGACGCCTGCCTTTCCCATCCAAACTTCTCAGAGAACCAGAAGAGAGAGAGAGAGAGAGAGAGAGAGAGAAGGAGAAAGAACACCTACAAGTGAAGCAGCCGGCAGAACTGTTCTTCCTCTTCAATCATCACCTCTTGCCACAGCAGCTCTCTTTTTAGCAACAAGGATTACCCTTTTTGAAATCCTTTGCTTCATTTTAGTAGGTCAAACTTAAAAAAAAAAAAAACTTTTTTCTTTCTCCAAAGCTGTCAGACTGAATACATCCACAGCTACAAGACAGGTAGTTCCTGGAGGAACATTTGATCAAGAGGAAAAAGTTCTTATTCTTCTTCTTTTTTTTTTTTTTTTTTTTTAATTCTAGTTAGTTAGGCTGGTGTGGTCATTTTGCATCATTTATTCAGCCTCCTGCTCCAAGGATGATGCTCCTGCCTGCCATGAGTGTAACACTGCTACTCCTGGCTCACTGCTATTCTCTTAACGCCATGGCCACCTCGGGCACCTTGGCATCCTCGCCCTCTTCAGCATCGGACTGCCCTTCTTGTGCCATGGCACGACTGCGGAGGAGTGGCGCGGAGGTGCTAATGGAGGAGGAGGAGGCGCAGCAGGATGTTGTGGAGGCGGTGAAGAGGCATATCCTCAGCATGCTGCACCTGCAGGATCGGCCCAACATCACACACCCAGTGCCCCGCGCCGCCCTGCTCAATGCCATCCGCAAGGTCCATGTGGGCCGCGTAGCCAAGGACGGCAGCGTGCTGATCGACGATGAGCCTCACGGACGCCTCGAGGCCGAGAACAGTGAACAGACTGAAATTATCACCTTCGCCGAAGCCGGTGAGTGAAAAAATAATCTCTCTGTGTGTGTGTGTGTGTGTGTGTGTGAGACAGACAGAGAGAGAATACTTAGACTGAGCAAACTGGATGAGAGGACAGGACTTTTAAGTTTCTGTATGGAAAGCCTGTTGCCTCAAAGCAGGAGCGAATAGCTAGAGATGTTCTGCAGCAGCCGTCCTCCTCCTCCTCCTTCATAGAAACGTCCTGCTGCTTTACAGAATTGCTGATTATCAGGGAAACCCCACTGAGCTTCCCAGCCATAAACGCCACTTACCTGCAGACCGACAGGCTTCCCGAGGAGCCGTCTACAGTCAGGAGGGGAAAAACTTTTTCTTGCGTCTGGGTTTTCAAAAGGATCTGATAGAGCATTGTTAGACTTGGAGTGCTGTTGAAAAGTGCCTCGTGATGCCCAGAAACACGGGGCTCCTTTCTGACTCGCACACAAGTTGAGATAGATTAGCTTGTCACCGAGCAACGTGACAGAAATGATGTGCTCGTGGATTTCTCCTTTCATTCCTGAACAGCAGAGAGCAGAGGAGCTACTCTGCGAGCCTCCCTGCTGAAGCGAACCACTGTTTGGTTATAATTAAGCTTGACATGCGGTTTAGAATTCAATTGGAACACAAAGAAGCAATGGAAAAGTTAATGAGACACAGAAGCAAACGTAAGAGCAGTGCAAATAGCAGTCACTTCAAAACAGACCTGAAATGTCCTCGTCTTAGCCTAGGCTTTACACCAAGATTTAAACGAGTAGGGACTCTGCAGGGATCCTCGAAGTACCACACCAAAGCTGGAACAATAGTGTGCTTGAATAGACACAGCCCTTTAAGGCATCCTTCTGGACTGAAGTCTAAGACAGATTTGGTCTTGAAACTTGAAACTGTAGAAATATGCACAAATAATGCACTTCTTTTTTTTTTGGTAGACACTGTAGTGTTTATAGACAGTCAGGTGACACACAGTCTGTGTTTACAACAGTGTGTGAGGGTTAGTATGTAAGAGCCAGGTTGTCAGGAAGCCTGTCATCATTCCCTCAAGTGTATTTTCTCTTTTAAGTGTGTCAGTGTTGGGCAAACACTCAGCTGAACCGCTTGTAGATCTTAAATGGTAAATGGCGCACTTATATAGCGTTTTTATCCAAAGCGCGTTACACTGTGTCGAATTCACCCATTCACACACACACACACACACACACACACACACACACACACACACACACACACACCAATGGGAGCAGAGCTGCCATGCAAGGCGCTAACTTGCCATCGGGGGCAACTTGGGGTTCAGTGTCTTGCCCAAGGACACTTCGGTATGTGGAGTCATGTGGGCCGGGAATCGAACCACCAACCCTACGATTAGTGGACGACTCGCTCAACCACCTGAGCCACAGCCGCCTTACACTAAATCTTAGATAGATAGATAGATAGATAGATAGATAGATAGATAGATAGATAGATAGATACTTTATTGATCCCCCAGGGGGAAATTTGAAAATCTTAAGTGAAGTTGTCCTAATGGATAAAATCGTGGACCTACGGTACACTACCATCCATGCCATCAGTAAACGTACAGACACGATCGCTCGTCTCGACGATTCCCTTCCACTAAAAACAAATCGTTTCCATTCAGCACTGCACTGCCTGCTTTGCTTCACGTTGCGATGTGAAATTGGACCCAGATGATCAGACATCCGGCTGCATCTGCACGCCAGCAAAACCTAAAGATGGACAATCAGATAATCAATATCCTTCACGCCACATGACACTTATTACACTCATTACACGGTATATATATATATCGACCTGAAGTGGATGTTCTCTCACCTTAAAAAACCCCTGCGTTCTTTTCCCTTACCTGTATAATTACGTTTTCTTTACGAGGTGCTTTAGTGAATTCCAGGAGTTTGGACACATACCTGGTTTAGACGAGCTGTTCTCAGAAGCGACCACAAGAGGGGATGCCATTGAGAAATCACGTGAAAGACCCTCACCATTCACAGAAAGCAGGAGCAGGGAGTGAATGAGCAGGTTTATGTGTTACAGCCAGACAGTACCCGGAGTGTGAGGGGAAAAAACACGAAAAGGACTGACAAGGAGATGAGACTCGAAGGTCTTGTTGGCGTGGCTAACATTGCAAAGTCTTGGTTTAGTGGAGCTTACATTCACATCTTCTGCTTTTCTACGTGCTGAAAACCCAAAGGCTGATCTTACAGTAAAGAGCAAAATGAATATTGGGTAAAAAAAAAAAAAAATGAGAAAGTTATGTTAAACTAGTGTGGAGGACTTGATAGTTGCTTTAGGTTTAGAGGGATACATCACTGGTCACTGGACAGCATTTCATCATATAGATGCTCATACGCCTTCTCTCTCTCTCTCTCTCTCTCTCTCTCTCTCTCTCTCACACACACACACACACACACACTCGCAGAGATAAATACACAGAGAAAAACACACACAAACACATACATAGAGAAAGAGAGATTGTAAGATTTTTTAATCATATTTTTTTCCATATACCATCTCTCTCTCTCTCTCTCTCTCTCTCTCTCTCTCTCTCTCTCTCCCTCTCTCTCTCCCTCCTCTCTCTCTCTCTATCCCCCCTCTCTTTCTTTTCTCTCCCTCTTTCTCTCCCTCTCTCTCCCCCCCTCTCTCTCTCTTTCTCCCCCCCTCTCTCTCTCTCTTTCTCCCTCTCTCTTTCACTCGTTCTCTCTCTCTCTCTCTCTGTTTCTCTCTCTCTCTCTCTCTGTTTCTCTTTCTCTCTCTCTCTCTCTCTTTCTCTCTCTCTCTGTTTCTCTCGTTCTCTCTCTGTCTCTCTCTCTCTCTCTGTTTCTCTCTCTCTCTCTCTCTTTCTCTCTCTTTCACTCTTTCTCCCTCTCTCTCTCTCTATCTCTCTCTCTCTCTCTCTCTCTCTCTCTCTCTCTCTCGCACACACACGCACACACACACACACACACACACACACACACACACACAC
>JAFFST010014766.1:83204-88204 GCA_022414735.1 Noturus placidus | reverse complement strand
AATGTGGTTATGTTATTTTTCCATCTTTGTGTGGGGGACAGCTGTGCAAACTGCGCTCTAGTGGTTACACCGGTGTTTATTGTTGAGGGATTATTGAACGTCTTTCAGTTCAGAGGTTTTTTTTTCTTTCTTTCTTCTTTCTTTCTCCCTCTCTCTCATAAACGTATTGAGAATCATGTGGAGCGAGTCTGCTTCCATATGCTCTCCTACTCAGCCAGGTGGGGGGTGGTTCTCTGTGTAGGCCCAAACCCTTGCTGAGGAAGAGCCCGAGCTGGGTTTACTCATCATACTGAAAGCTAACGACACGCCATTCTTTCATAGACCACAGATTAAAAAGGAAACAATGAGCTAGCCGACGCTGGAAAAGCCCATTATTTTTAGACTCCGTTCATGAAGCAATTCTGTGTTTGGACAGATGGAACTTGGGATGTGTAAACACATACACATACCCACACACACGCACACACAAACTGAGATCATTGTTATCATGTTGTAATTCTATAAATATGCAGCAGTGTACAATAGAGATTGGATTAAATACTGTTCATCCACACTTCATAAGTGGACAAGTTTCCATTCAACTTAGGGTATATTTAAGTCTAAGTTAAAACCCATACCGTAACTCACATGTTGTAACCACTGTGATTTGCTGAGGTATCAGTTAACAAGCGATTGTGGAAGACTCTGTAACAGAACTCATAATTTACAGCCAGACACATCATCCAGCGACAGCTTAAAGCTCCTGACAAAAGTCCTTATTTGCTTAAGATTTGTCTCAGTAAGTGGAGGGAATTCATTTAAAAGTTGGCAACTGATCCACAACGTGAGACGTTCCAGAGGCCTCGGTTATGACTGTAAAACACAGTGGATCAAAGCCAGTGTGAGACTCTTTCTCTGATCCACACAGAGAGAGAGAGAGAGAGAGAGAGAGAGAGAGAGATATTGAAAACATGCCACATCGAAGCCCACAGCTGGACACCATGTACTGTATGTTGTCATGGCCATCATGTGTTACATCATGTGTACTCTGCTATTATGCGTTAGTGTACTCTGTTATTTCCATTTCAAGGTGGGATAAAGAAGGCAGAGTTAAGTGGGAGGGGTGTTTTATCTGTGTGTGTGTGTGTGTGTGTGTGTGAGTGATGTGTTCAGAACTGATTCAAATTTCTGCCTTTGATATATTGAAAAAGGGTGTCATTTAAAAAAAAATGGTTGTTGCTCAAACCCTGGTGAGCTGGTCAGTCCTGAACTGTGACGCCACTGCTATAACTACAAAGCTCAAAGACTCTACTGATGTTACCACTCCCAGACAGTGTCTTCTTTGATGTGGTCGGTTCCAAGTCCGCAGAATTAAACCGCAATTTAAAAATAGCTCATTTAACTAATGAACTGTTTTTTGCTCTTCCTCTCGTTTCCTTCCTCAGGTGAAACCCCAGGCCTGATAAACTTCCTCATCTCTAAAGAGGGTTACGAGATGTCTATGGTGGAGCAAGCCAACGTCTGGGTATTCCTGCGGCTCCCGAAGGGCAACCGCACCCGCACAAACGTCATCATTCAACTGCTCCTGCAGCAGCCGGACTCTGAGGAGAAGCTGGTGGCTGAGAAAGCAGTCGACACTAGACGCAGTGGCTGGCACACTTTCCCCATAGCGTCTAGTATGCAGTCTCTGCTGGAACGTGGCATAAATGCACTGAACCTGCGTGTCTCGTGCCCATCATGTGCTGATGCCCGTGCTACACTGGTCCTGGTCACTCCCGGAGGTGGAGGAGAGCGAGAACAGTCTCACCGGCCCTTTCTGATGGCTGTGGTTCGTCAAATAGAGGACAATGGGCCAAGACGGCGCCGTAAGCGTGGTCTGGAATGTGATGGCAAGGTGCGTGTATGCTGCAAGCGTCAGTTCTACGTGAATTTCAAAGACATTGGCTGGAATGACTGGATCATTGCACCAACTGGCTACCACGCCAACTACTGTGAGGGAGAGTGCCCGAGCCATGTCGCCAGCATCACAGGCTCAGCACTTTCCTTCCATTCTACCGTCATCAACCACTACCGTATGCGTGGTTACAGCCCCTTCACTAGCATCAGGTCGTGCTGTGTCCCCACACGCCTCCGTGCAATGTCTATGCTCTACTACAATGAAGAGCAGAAGATTGTCAAGAAGGACATCCAAAACATGATTGTGGAGGAGTGTGGCTGCTCGTAAGACAAACAAACAAACAAACAAACAAAAAACTAAAGACATACAAAGACAAGCAAAAGAGCAGGGAAGGACAGTAAAGAGTGCAGAGTTTGGCTTGCAGGCCAGGGTGGGGAGGGAACAGGGACCAGTGCCCTAACGGTAAGGACTTGGGCAAAAAAAAAAGGAATGAGGTGAAGTGATGAAGGAAAGAGCTTGATAGAGCTCTCTTCGTTTCTCTAACACACTCAGACTCCAATACAACGACGGGCCTCTCTCTCGACACAGTGGCTGCTTGAACTCGGCCGTCTGAAAATCCAGGGGGTATCTATAGCTTGGAGCAGTTTCTGTGGCACTTTCAGAAGAAAAAAAAAAAAAGAATATATAATATATTTTTGCTACATAGCTGAGGGAAAGGGGTGATATGATATTTATGTGCGCGAGAGTGCAGTGCGGTCACTCCGAACATGCCCCGCATAAGGGAGTGACCATGATGATGAGGTGCCTGAAAAAGCAAATCTCAAAACTATGCAACTTGTCAAGTATTAAGATTTATTTTTCATCCTGTGTTGTTTTGGTTAACTATTTACTTTTACAAACTAAAAAAAAAAAAAGAGAAGTTGACTTTTTATACTTTTTTGAAAGTATATTTGATGTCTTATGTGTGTTTGTATGTGTACGTGTGTGTGTGTGTGTGTGTGTGTGTGTGTGTGTGTGTGTGTGTGTGTGTGTGTGTGTGTGTGTTGAGAGATACTTGAAAGAAGTTTGACGGGCTGCTGGAACCAAACATTTCTGTTTTTTTGTTATTATTATTCTAATTATTACAACTTTATGTTAATATTATTATTATTATTATTTTTATTATTATTATTATTATTATTATTATTATTATTATTATTATTTTCAGTTTCTTTTTACTATTTTAAAAATGAGACGTTACGAACGTTTACAGTTTGCACTATATCATCAGCATAGCCACATATACGAATGGTATTTAGCAAAAAACAAGAAGCACTTCAAAAGGGACACAATTTCATTCGAGTAGGTTTGACCAGGTGAGAATGATGGGTTAGGAATGATGAGGAGTGAGGAACTGTAATCTGGACAAAACCTTGTACACACCTTGTGTTGTTTTCATTTTATAATTAAACACCAAAGACTTTAAGTTGAAGCTACGTACATATATTTTGTTTTATTTTATTTTTATTTTTTTGTCACAAAGACATCCAGGTCAAACCCAAGTAAATGCCCTGAATGACTGATCCATCCCATAATAATTCTCAATCTTTTGTGCATTTTTTTTTTTTTGCACTGCTGCACTCTCCATGTGTGTTTAGCCATCTAAATGTTACACACAGCACTTAAACCAACATTTTTTGAGTTTTCTTCTTGCTTTTTTTTTTTATTATTATGATTTTTTCTTTTTTACAATGAAAATGAATGTGCAGCATTGATATTTAAAAAAAAAAATGGGAGATGAATTGCTGAATGATGTTTAGGTATTTATAAAATAATTCACCAAATATTGGAAAGACCCTGTATGACCCAAAAAATGTCACCATTTTGTTTTTCTTCTTCTTCTTCTTCTTATAAAAACAGGTAACTGCAATGTTAAAAGAAATGAAGCAATTATTTAGCATAAAAATTCTTAATTCATCAGAAAAACTTATTGTTGGGATGTGTGTGAATGCATACAAAAAACAAAAAAAAAACAAAACAACAACAACAGCAAGAAAACGAACAAATCAAAAAAAGGAAAAAAAAATCGTCAAATCTAGAAAATAAATAAATAAATAAAATATGTGGTATATGTTTTTGTTTTTCTTCATGCAGACAAAATATTGACACTGAAAGAAGTGGATTAAGACTAAAAAGTAGATATATATTTTTATTCTGTATATGTGGAAATCAAATACCAATATGTTGCATTGCTTTGTTGTACAAAAATGTGCTTGTGTTTTTTTTTTTTTTTTAACCTAATTTATTTTACAGTATTTTCCCTATTTTTTGCTTCACCATTAAAGTTACAAGGTTGTACACTATAAGAGATGTGTGACGTTTGTTTGTTATATTTGGTTGGGAGCAATTTGGTGGAAAAAGTCTTAGTTTGAAGCTGAAAAAGTGGCCACAGTAAAGAGATGCTCTGCATGCTCAATCCATACACTTACACACACTTAGCTGGACCACATACTCAACCCAAAAACTACATCACTTGAATCTTTTTTCTTCTGTCATGTCGATGCTTACTACAACACTAAACAACTAAAACTAATCAAGGCTGATGGAAACTATTCACTCTTGATTCCTTCAGTCTTCCCATATAACTAAACAGCTCTTGGTCTACTTTTCCTAAAAGGGAATGCGGGTGTTATGAGGTTATCTGGGTTCTCCCAGAGGGAAACCTTTAGAAAATACAATCACTTCAACACAAGAATCCTCTGTATGCTTAGAAAAAAAAAGAATCTAAAAAATAGTATTCGCTGGTCCTTGTGGGGAATCCTTCAAGTTCCTGTATAGGAATTCAATACAATTAAAATGTCACAAATAAAATGCTTTTAACAACGGACAAAACAAAAGTCAAGAAGCTAAAATAGTCATTTTAGGAAGCTGAGGACACTCAACCAAGAAGATTTTAAGAGGACTTAAAATGTATGGTAATTAAAATGATTAAAATGACTAGTGTAAAAAGGTTCCTTAAGGGCTTTTTGTATTGTTACCCGTTTATATAGAGGGGTTCTATTTGGTAACAGGGAAACCCTTTAAAGTTCTACATAAAACCTTTAACAGTTCTTATTATTCTCATTATTCAACCCAATAATCCTTA